>JAVQJL010082206.1:0-18949 GCA_036024295.1 Nannoperca obscura | reverse complement strand
CACACACACACACACACACACACACACACACACACACACACACACACACACACACACACACACACACACACACACACACACACACACACAGCCTGATGCAGCCCCCCAGGCCGGCTCAGACTGGCCTCGTCCGTCCCCCTTAATACTCTGCCACACACAAACACACACACACGGCCAGAACCAATTGCCTTAATCTAATCCTTGCATTGGCCCTCTCACTTTAAGCAACATATAAAAAGAGACAGAGAGGCTGCAATGCACCAGTTAAATGTGTGTGTGTGTGTGTGAAAAAGAGATAAATTGATGAATAATAATATAATGAATAAAAAAAACTGTGCGTGCGCTCAACTGTTGAAGGACAAACTGAATCAAAAACCTTAAATTATGTCAAGTCTGTTTTCAGACCCAGACTCAGACACACACAGACTCTGCTCAGAAACCACACTCACCTCTCAGCTGGTGGTTTATTTATTTACATGTGGTCAAACCTCCAGCGAGCGTCAGCCGGGAATCAAACAGCGACCGGTGACTCATTTAACCTAACCTTCCTAAGTATTAGGAAACGTGGCTGAAGCTGTGACTCAGAGTACTACTGTAAAAGGTCAAAGGTCACAGAAGCAGGCTGACTGCGGACTGCTGTCGTGTAAACAGAGCGGTATTAAACACCTGCTGGGGCAGAAATATCATAACCCCCCCAGAGTTTCACTGAACGCATTCATGTGAGAAAAGGAAATTCACAAGTGACCCGGACGTAATCCTTAAACATAAAAAAGATCACGATTTTGGACTCAAGTTACTTCCTGGTTCAGTGGAGAATTTATATGAGTGTGTATAACTAGCTGGAATTAAGTGTGTGTGTAAATAGAAGCTGGACATTTTATTTAAACATTTTCCATTTGGGGAGTAATTCTCAAAAGGCTTTCCACCACACTGCCGGGTAAAAAGCTAGCAGCCGCCGGTCTGCTGCTGGTTAGCGTTAGTTAGCTAATTAAATAGCTGTGGTGTGGTGATATTTACAGGGAGGGTGATTGGAAGAGGCACTGACGCACCACCATACTGTGTGTTTAGCACGGCTGCAGGTTGTTTGAGCATCCTTTGCTTGCAAGAGTTCAGCTGCTCTTCCTGGAGCTGCTTCATTTATTTTGTCCGTCTAGCGTTTCCTCTGTAGAAAGCCGTGATAGCTGCAGGTTGATGCAGATAGTTGCAGATAGCTGCAGGTTGATGCAGATAGTTGCAGATAGCTGCAGGTTGATGCAGATAGTTGCAGATAGCTGCAGGTTGATGTAGATAGTTGCAGATAGCTGCAGGTTGATGCAGATAGTTGCAGATAGCTGCAGGTTGAAGCAGATAGTTGCAGGTTGACGCATACAGTTGCAGGTTGACGCAGATAGCTGCAGGTTGACGCATACAGTTGCAGATAGCTGCAGGTTGACGCAGATAGCTGCAGGTTGAAGCAGACAGTTGCAGGTTGACGCAGATAGCTGCAGGTTGAAGCAGACAGTTGCAGGTTGACGCAGATAGCTGCAGGTTGATGCAGACAGTTGCAGGTTGACGCAGATAGCTGCAGGTTGACGCAGACAGTTGCAGGTTGACGCAGACAGTTGCAGGTTGACGCAGATAGCTGCAGCTATCGTCAACACGTTTGTCCTATGAGAGGCACTAAAAGAAAGTAAATGAGTAATGTGAGCTGTTGCTGCAGGTCAGTCTCATCAGGCTGCTGGGAGCACTGGTCTCCCTGACCATTGAACAGGAAGCTCAGTCAGTGTGTTTCCATTGGACATGACGTCAGACCAGCTGCCAGCAGGAAAACAACAACAACAACAACAACAACACACACACACACACACACGATTACGTCGCAAACGCACATTCAGAGAGATTGGAGTATAGAGAACGGGAGGCATGCCAACCGCCAATCAATTTTCAAATTGAACTCTCACTTTGGCTGATTTTTAGTCTTCTGCTGCAGGCAGAGATACAATAAAGAGAAATGGACGGGATGATTGACAGGAAAGGGCAGAAGAACACGGTAGATTAAAACTGTTTCTGTAGCCTCTTCTACATCATCCTGAACCGTCTCTGTCCAACCTCGAGTACGTACTCAGAGACCTACAGAAAAGTGTTTTTATAAAACCCATTTCACTCCAGAGAAAATCCCTCTACTCCGCCACAAAGTCAGGAGCGGTGATCTGACTTCAAAAGCAGGCTGAAAATAGGCAATAATCAGCTTTCGTATGAAGCCTGGTTGACATGGCTGCTGAATAAATCTCTCCGGCGGAGTTACAGACCAGTTCTCTGGGGTTTCCCTGCAGACTGAGGACATTTACATGTGCAACAATGTCCCTGACACATGAAGCGACGTGTTCAGGCTGGTAGAGATGTCTATTATGAGCACTGACCAGACCTGCAACAATGATTGGTTTATTTTAGGGTGTACAGATGTTGTATATATTTATATCATATATTTGGGGTGTAACGCACTTTAAGATAATCCAGAAAATGACATCACAATAAGCAAAAACACCAACGGAGTCACAGGAGAAATATTTCTACGGCAGATGACAGTATTTTCCCGTTCACATCACTTGAAATATGCTGTTCATGTTTCTACATTCAGAATAGTTTGGGATCAATAGGTTGTGTGTGTTTATTTCGTCAAATCCTCAGAGTTTTGTTTTATTTATGACACAATATAATAATACTTATTATTATTATGTTATTGAGGTGTAATGACTTGAACTATCATCAAAAACACCAATGTGGGAAGGCGGGAGGATAATTTCTAGTGCAGAGTTCAAAGGGTTGAAACCAAATTTACATAATGTAAATTATAAATTCACTATATATATATATATATATATATATATATATATATACTGTTTTTGCTGCTGTAGCACTGCACTGTCCCCACAAAGGGACTAATAAAGGTTTATCTTATCTCTCATCTCTTAATGAATCATATCCCCCTGTAGCATTATGTTCTTTGGTATTTAATGGAAGTACAATCAAAAGACAACAAAAGTTGGGGTCATAAATGTCAAATATTGGACCATTTCTTTTCAATTCATCTCAATCAGTCTTCTAATTCCAGCACTATGCTGTTTAATTCAGTCCCGCCATCACAGGGTTTGGATTACACAGCCAGAAAAGTGGGAGAAATTAAAAACTAAATGATAAATTACATAAAATTGCAATAAAAAATGACTTAAATATAAATTAATAAAATAAAAAGAGCGATTCTTTTGCGGGCAAACTTTGTTAAAGACTTGTTTTATTCAGTCAAATAGCCGATGGAAGTTCTTTTGAAGAGCAGAGAACAGAAAGTCTTCTCCTCCTCCTCCTCCCTCCTCACATTATACTAAGTGCCGAGGAAGATAACAACCAATGGGACTTCCAAATGCATCAACATCAAAAAGCCATTTAATCATAGCTCTGCCTCTCTCTCTCCCCTCTTTCTCCACCCTTCGTGCCAAATACCATTTCATGTCTCAGGGGAACAGGAAACATTTAATAAAACTTGTCTAATGGAGTTGGGCAGCAGAGAGCCGCGCGGCTTCTGCTCGCGCAGTCGCAGCCGCCTGCTCGCCGTCTCAAAGACTGCACTTCTTCTCCGAGACGCAGTCCTTCAACACAGGTTTTTATTTTCCAGACGCCAAACTGAAGCTCCTTGTGTACGCAGACTTGACAAAACCCGACCCTATTGTGCCGTTTATTACGTTCTGGCTTCAGGCCCGGGGGGTTGCCAAAGATGAAGTTTCAGGGACTGGAGAGTCATTTCATTCACTGGATGTTATAACAAATGTGCAGTTTAAGCAGAGGCTCACATACACCAGATTAAAATATATGCAGGCTGAACTGGTGCAGACTGGAGCCCGGGGCGTGTGTGCTTTAGCCATTTTTAAATACCAAGATGTCAGCAATTTTTGGGTGAACAAAGAAGGTTTTGGAAGGAGAAAAGAAGTGGGCCAGCGCCTCACTTACACTGCTTTGCATACCCTTTTCACCTATTTTCTTTTGATGCATTTTACCACGAAGACAAACTGAAGCATGGAGGGGGTTAAAGAACCGAGCCTGCTACTGTGCAACACGGTCGGCATGTAAAATATGGAGAATTTGCATCACTACGCAGCATCACTTAGCAATCAGAGTTAATTATTCACTCCTGTGCTGTATGTAATGGTTTTAGGATGTCTACGCATATCAAAGGGGTTTTTATGCAAAATATTAAAACATAATTAAGTGTTTTCTACCTAAATTTGACCCTAATCAGCTTCTGAAGCAGCATTTGGACGAACAGGAGACACTAAATCTCCTTTAAAATGAAGCTATTTTACGGTTAATTTCAGCAAAAGCAAGCAGGACGTTGCCGTGTCTCCTGTAACCACTGAGACCCGGCCAGCGGAGACTCTTCCCTCGCTGAAGCAGTCGTTTTTTCAGCAGCTACCACTGCTGCCGTCTGAATACGTGTGGGAGTTCACTCCTCGTACAGAGGAGAGGTTGCCGAGTGCGTGGGCAGGAAACTTTTAACCTCGTATCAACGTCTCTCCACCTTCTATTCGTTCTCATCTCTCTTTCAAAAAAGCATTCTTTTACTTCTTAGCTTTCATTTCTTTTCCACGGCCCTCCTCTCTCTCTCTCTCTCTGAGGAGTATTATCGGGTCTCTGCGGCTCTGACCCCTTCGCCTCTCTTAATATTGGCTTCCAGTAGAAGCCGGGAGCTTCTGCCGGCGTTGACCTCTCTGTAAGTCGTTCCGGATAACACCGAGAGCTTAATGCAGAAAATACACAGCAGAGATTTGAGCTCGACCTTGCACGGGTTGGGTAAAAGCGTGGCTTTCTTAACAAGCATGATCCCCCCCCTCACTGCTGCATTTTGGAGAAATTGTAAGTTCAGGACCTTACCAGTGTGCTGTAAAGACCACACACACACACACACACACACACACACAGATATGCAATGCAGAGGCACGCTTAGTCCTTCAGTCCTTTAAAACTCGGGTCCTGCAGACGGAGGCGCTTCATAAATAAAACCAACATTCAGGTTATTTTCTTTAGATCCATTTATTTTGTGTAGTATTTGATCGTTTTATCCTTTATGGTTATTTACTTGTATCACCTTTCATGCTTTTTCTATCATTTTGTTTTGTGCTTGCATTTGATTCGGTGCTGTATTAATACATTTTGACTGATTGATTGATTGACTCATCTAACCACCAATCCATGTATAATAAGAGCAATGCAAGCACACACAGATCCTATAAAACTAAACCGGATCTTTCAGCTGAAGAAGAATCGGACGGTCGCATGAAAAACGTTCAGCATCAACATTCACTTGTAAAATAACGTGCTGCCTGCAGACAGAGCTGTAATCCACAGTGCAGAGACACCGTGTGATCAGTGTGAATCACATTACCAGCCTGGGATGTGACGCTGGAATCACCTTGGCCAATGCGTTCAAGGACAATGTCTTTCTCAGTCTTTTTAAATCAAATTCAGAGTAAACTTTATTATCTAAAAGTAAGACAACACAGTGTGGATGTCGTCTTTCCTCTGGATTTAAGGCATGTTGATACATTTGGGTGCTTAATTTTACATTTAAAAAGGGGTTTTTGCAGAACCCTTGAAGGCTTTTGGTTGACTTTTATTAAAATCTACAAACCTTTAAGGGTTTCCAAGGCCCTCGGGAAGTCAGTTAGCTGTATTATAATTAGAAGGAGGTGACTGGACTCGCTCAGATCTCTCCTAACAGGAAACAGTGAGGAAACATCCTTATTTAATGGCGGGCATCTTTACATCTCGGTTTCTTTGTCACTGCACACTTTACACAAAACTCTCGACACAGACGAACACTTAATGAGCCGATTCCTGGGAAATGTCACGTCGAGATTTTCACCATAAAAGTCCAGAACAGGATGAGATCTGCATTAAATCTCTGACGTTCAAACCGCCTGACACGCTCTTATCACACACACACCCCTACACACACACACATACACCAAAATAAAAAGGTCCTGCACGGAATCACAGCTTCACACTCCTGCAGGCACATTTACAGGCAACACGCCGTCTCACACAAACACACATATATATAAAGTCACAGTTGTTCCTCTCACACTTGCAGGTCTGAAACCAAAGGCACCACAAACAGCTATCATCACCGCCGTGCCTCGGAGCCTCTCGGCTGGCAGCTCATTACATGTGGTTATGTGGTTAAACTAAACCAACCAGTCATCTATTCAATATGTTTTACTGCAGAGATTAAACAGTTAGTTGATGGAAGTCATCCAGTGTATCAACAAAAGGTTCCTCTGGAATGATTTCGAGCAAAAACGACCACAAATCCAGTGATTTAAGCTTCTTCTGCGGTGGTTAATTTAATGATTTGGGTTGTGAAGAGTCAAAATCTTTTTCACTATTGCCTGTTAAAACTACACAATAAAACCATTAATCAATTAATCGTTTAGTCTCTGAAATGTCCAGAAGAGGAAAAAAGAAGCCAAAATATAGTTGATATTAAAAGAAATGAAACATGTGAAACAGAACCAGAAATTATTTGGCTTTTTTTTGTTTTTGCTTGATAAATTACTTTAATTGTTCATCAGTATTGCCATACATTTTCCTCCAATAGATGAATTGCTAGAGCTGGGTTTCATTTCCATCCTTTCTTTTTTAATGTTGTGATGTCTGAGTTTCGGGCCAGATGCTCAGACAGGGATTGTTTTCATACCTTACTTTGAGAAATAAACAATAAACATTGGTAAAAGAAACCAAACCTCTCAAATGCAGCCATGCAAGAACTTTGCAGAGTAAATAAAGTCAACTTGATGCCAGACATTTAATGTCAACTTGCACTAAAACCTTCAGCTTGACAATACTCTGAGTGATGTTAACTTCCATGCATTACAGTACTGGTGGTGTTAAAGTGACCCAGTTTCTGTAGGGGACACTGACACTGCCTGAAAACATTAAACTAATTCCTCTCTAAGAGTATTTTTCCAGAGAAAGACACTTAAATGGGCGACCCATAGAGGAGAGGAGTGCTTCAACATTTTGACTTTCGCCCCCAATTAATGGGACAAGTGTCTGGTGTCTGACAGTAATACAACAGTAACACTCTCTCTTTCCTCCTACCCGGCTCAGAGGTCGGAGGTTGGAGGTCAGGCGGAGCAGCAGCTCTGGAGTGGTCTGCAGAGATATTTTGGTAGACATTAGCAGGGTGGATCTCTGCAGACAAACAGAGGGAGGGTCTTTCTAACCACCGAGCTATCCCGCCAACACCCACAATCACTTACGACTGTCTACACTCACAGGACGACCCCACCCTAACATATTACACAGGCAGATTAAACCTTTACACCGAGGCAACCAGGCTGTAGATGAATGACTACCTCAACTCCTAGCAAGAAAAACACAACCCGAAAGGTCTTGTCAAGTTGTAAGAGCTCTTAAATTGTCTGGATGTGAAACACCTTACACAACAGCAGGCTTTAAAAATACAGCACAAAGATGTTCTCGCTGCGTCTGCTGAGAAATGATATTCCAGAAAAAGAAGGGAGAGAGAAAAGCTGTTAAATCCACCCAACAGACCGTCTGGACTTAGAGGGTTTCACGGCACTAGCCATGAAATCTCCCATACACTGCTGTCAGCTGGCAGGCGTCCGCACACAAACACACACGCATGCACATCCTGCAAGCATGCAGCGCTGGGATTAATCCTCAAATTTGGTTGGCAGCCACAGACGGGCTCACGTAGATCCAGCTGAATATCAAAACATATTCGGAAGGGATTTTCAGGACAGGAATTAACAGTCCCAAAAAGAAAAGAGCTCCGACACAAAAAACGCTGGAACAGTGGTAAGAAGACAGGAAACACCTCCTTTTAATATACATGCCATACATCTGCTGCACATATGGCTGCAGGTGGAGAAGGGAGGAGAGAAAAGGGAGGAAGGTGGTAAGACGTGTGTTCTCAGTCGTGTGTTAAGTCTATAAAACTTAAAAAGAGCCACAAAGACTAGGACTGATCCTGCATTGAGCACACAATAAATAAAAAACCTACTGAAAACTGAGCGCCTGAGCCCCTGAACACACCAGCAAACAACAGATATGTGAAATAAATAGACCAGGAAGGGGTGGGGGGGGTTACTTTGAGGACACTTTACATGGAAACATGGAAAAGACTACTGGACCATGAGTAAATACATTATGCAACAAGTTCATCAAATATTAAATGTGCTTCAAATATTCATTTTTGGGGTGGAAAGTGGAAGAAACTAACAGTTTGGGTCTTTAATGAGTAGAGTTTTTAACCTTGTGTGGACAGATGTGTGGATGTGTGGAGCAAGACATCCACAGCAGTGTGGGTTGCGGGTTTGAAACTCACTGCAGTCACCCTTTAAAAGAAAATTAAAAACCCTCTTAAAATTCCCAGACACACTTTTGTTAAAGCGTCTCGCACCCGGTGTACAAATATCTATCAGACTGATCCATGACCTCATCGAGGAATCTCCCAAACTTTCTTGACGACAGCTGGAAAGCGGGAAGCCAGACACACACCCATCATGCACTGGGGGCCTGCATGCGTCACCAGTTTCGAGCTACACATGTCCAAACAGGCCGCACAGGCATGTCTTATTTTAAACCTTTATTTTGTCCAGAATAAGTCCTCTGAGCGTGTCTGCTCTTCAACAGCAGCAGAAGAGGCTTCTCATTGGCATTTCAAACCCTCTGTCGACACTTAAATGTGCTAAAGTTTAGTTTTCATTCTTCAGAAATCTGCCAAACACAATCACAATTTTCACAGAGACCAAGATTGCTTGTTTGGACTAACTAACACAGTCCCAAACCCCAAAGATCTCTTATTTACAATGACATGAAACAAAGAAAAGCAGCAAATCCTCACATTTGAGAAGCGGAAACCAGCAGAATAACTATTTATTTATGCTTCAGTTGTACTTTCAGCCACAACAACAAGGTCTAATAACCCAAAGAAACTTTATTCTCACGTTGTGTACAACTGTGATTAATGCGTGGCACGTACCTGTGTGCAAATCTCTCTGCTCGCCTTTTTGATCTCAGTAATCTGTCACCATCTTATGTTGTAATCATTCCAACAGCGCTTTGGCAACGCATGCCGTGCCGATGGAGCTCAATGAATTGAAATCGACTCGTATTGAACAGCAGACCAGACAAAACATGTTTGATGAGCGACATCAAAGCCGGGAAAGTAAACCACCTTACAATTCAGTTTCATGTGCTTCCCCCATCCCACTTTAAATCATCCCCTCCTTCACTCACTCATTTGGAAACGACATGAGAGGCGTTTTCACAGCAACCAAGCACAAAGCTTTAGCATGTAACCGCACATCAGCTGTACCCCCTTGCGAGAGCTACAAAATACCAGGGAGAGAGGGAGATTTGGTTGCACCTGAACGCACCAGAAGAGAGAGAAAGAGGTGGAAACGCACGACTCACCTGTGCGCTCGATGTAGTCGACACATTTATCGATGAAAAGTGGGATGGGTCGATCTGGGGTCACCAGGTTCTGCAGGGGAACGCCAAAGTAGTTGCTCTCCCAGGTTCTCCGGGTGGGGGGGTACAGAGGCTTGGGGGGCTTGGAGGATTTCTGCTATAAAAGGAGGGATGAGAGGGTAGGAAGTGGGGTGAGATGAGAGGAGGGTGAGGGGATACGATTGGTAAGAGAAGTAATAAATGGAAAGTTGTAGAGAAGGAAGGGAGGACAGGAGGAGAAAGATTAGAAAAAAGGAGTACATAATAGGGTGAGAAAGGGAGGAGAAATTGAGGAAATACAGAGGGAGGGGTAGAAAACAAGAGAGAAGGAATGGGGAAGTAAAAATTACGAAAACAGGAAATAGCAAGTTAAAAATGAGATTGAGGGACAGGAAAAGAGGAAATATGACAAATGGGATGATGAAGGAGAGACAAGTAGGTGGGCATGGTAATAAGGGATGAGGGGGGGAGGAAGAGCATGAGGAGATAGAAAGAAGAAGGGAAAAGGAATGAAAAAGGGAATTTATAAAAAGACACAAGGGAGAGCAAGAAGCGCAGGAGAGAGGGTGATGAGAAGGCCGAACATATCAGAGAAATGGAAGAAGAAGAGGAGGAGGAGGAGGAGGAGGGCAATCGGGGAATAGATCAGAAAGAAAGTTAGTGGGATGAAGAGAGAGAGAGAGGTCCATGTGGAGGAAGACGAGAAGAAAGAAGACAACAACAGACAAAACCGTTATTCAAGACCGGAGCTGGGACGAGGTGCCGAGGTGGCTTTGATTTCCCACACTCCTCTGCTCTTCAAAGTGTTGTCATGCCGACAGCGGTTCGTGGCTCCCCTCTAATTGGCCAGGACGGCGACTAAACACCTTCCATTTTGCACCTTGTGGTTCTCGGTTGGCTCGTCCTCTCTGATTATCAAAGACGAGTTTGAATGTTCCAACAATGCCTCGCATTCATGCAGCCACGTAGCGCCGGCGGCTGTTTCTATACTGATTTGCACACTATTATCTGATTCACGCCGGCATGCTCGCTCACATGAACGTGCGTTGCTAAATAGCAGAACTTGCCAACATCCAGATTTGTTGTAAATTGTATTTTTCATGTGACCACAAACCTTTTTAACCAAAACCAGAGGTTGCTGGTAAGGATTTGTTTTAACAATGCTCAATTTCATAGTTTATTTTGACATTTTACATGTCAGACTTATGGATAAGGAACTTATCTATAATAGCAATGTGCCTGTGAGTGATGTGAATTAGTATATTGGTGCATGAGCACACTTGTGTGGGTGTTTCTACATGCAATGTATGATAATGTGTGCGTTTAACTGCCTTTTAAACAAAGCTGTAAACATCTTTTCGTGTGTTTGTCTACAGAGAAGTGAGACGTGTTTGCATACACTATTTGTCTTGGAGTTTGGAGGCTAGTGACTGAATGAAACGCACTTTCTTATATATATTTGCGTTTGTGTTCAGCAGTCTCATGCAAGCCTTCAGAGAGCTGCTGCAGAGCAACAAACAGGCATCTTATCACAGATGCAGCCTCTGATATTATACAGACAGAGCCCTACTGTCTTTAACAGCACGTCTTTCATCAAGGTTTTTATTGGTTGTCTGGGGACCTGTAAGGTGGGGGGAGGCTCATAAACCATTTCAGCAGTGGGGCAGATCAATCAATTATCAAATTAGTTTATTCTCACCATGAGTCCCGGGCCTATTAAACCCAGAACTCTGCTCATATCTCACACCCACACACTACTACACACAATCGCTTCTGCTCTCTTTCACAATCGCACTCTTCTCTCGCTCATATTCAATGCACTGAAGCGCTCTTTCAGTCACAAGAAAGCTTTGGCTCAGTGACTGATATCTTTGCTGTCTTATGTTGCACTATAAAGCACTTTCTCATCATCTAAAAGCAGTTGATGAAAGTGACCCCACACTGAAACTCTGAAACAGTCTGATACGTGACAGATGAGACTCACCTTCTTCGGTTCCTTTGGGGTCTTGGGCGTCTTCTTCTTCTTCATCTTCTTGTCCTCCTGCTCAGGGTCGGAGGTGATGGCGGGGTTATCTATCCCACCCTTCCAGGGGTCTGCAGGGGAGAGTAGTGGGTCCTCCTCGCTGCCCCGGTGGGCTCTTCCCTTTTTCTTCTTCTGCGTGGCGGGGCCCGACTCCTCCCCGTCGCTGTCAGAGTGGAATCGTCTTTGGTAGGCCTTCGTCTTGCTGAACAGGATTTTAGAACGATGTTTGTACTTTGACGGCCGCCGTCCAGCCTGAGACTTCCTGTCAAATCCATTCTCCTCCTCTCCTCCATGGAGGCCATGCAACCCGCCAAAGGAGTTTTTAATCTTGACCAGGCGGCTGTGTGCGTCATCGGGCACAGCATATATGTCGTCGGTGTGGAATCCCCTGGACCTCAGCAAGGTGTCCACAGGGTCTGCATAGTTGTCTGACGCCTCCACGTCCTCTGTGTGCGACATTGGGCCGCGTGTCATCCTACGGTTGCTTCGCATGCCAGCCTCGATGGTTTTGAGCAGGTTGGGGTCCAGCTTTTTGACATTAGGTTTGGGGAGCGCTGGTTTGGGCCGGACCGGTGGAGGCACTTTGTGGTTGCGTTCGTGGTCTCCAACGGGCGTGCTATGGACTGGGTACTCATTGCCTTCTAGGTCAATCCGGTACTTGGCTCGCTCGCTGGGTGTGGGGAGAAGCTGAACGTCATCACCTATTGGACTGTAAGGTGGGGGGGCCTCGTTATCGTCATCAGATTCTGGGTAATAGGGGTGGTAGGCTGGGGAATGGCTATGGGGCGAGGTGGGGAAGACGTCCTCACTGGCACCAGTGGTGCACTCCCGTGATGAGTTGTCAAACAGGAAGGAAGTCTCAATGCTCAGTTTTTTCTCAAGCACTTCATTGAAGAAGGGTGTAAAAACCTCTGTCTGCCGGTGATACTGTGACAGGGAGTAAAGAGCCGTAAACTTGGCCGCAATCTCTGTGGCGATGTGCTCCCCCTCCGTCATCAACTCCTTGATGGCATCATTCTCAAAGAAGTCTGCCTGGCTGTCTGTGATCGCCACCATTTGGACGGGGATCACGTCCTGGACTTCAGCCAGGAACGCTCGCAGGGTCGCCATAGAAGCCTTGCGTTTGGCAGAGTAGACCAAAATGTAGCCGTGCACCAGTTCGTCTTTGCGGACACCAATAGCAGAGTGGTAGGAGAGGACAGTGACCTGGATCCTCCTCCTGCTGTCCCCGATGATCTTGTCCAGTATGAGTGTGTTGCTCTGGCCCGGCTGCCCGGCGCTACAGCAATGTGAGTCTAGGAAAGGCGAGAGGATGAGGTCAACACTGAAGGGATCCCAGCACATGGCGCACATCACTATCCTAAGGTCCGTCTCTGACATGTCTTTGATAGACGGCAGTGGGGCCAGGACATCAAAGTTGTGCTTTAGCCCCTCCAGCACTGCTCGGAGACCCTGCTTAACTTGGAACTCGGTGAATTTACGTGGAAAGGCTCCAGAGGGAATGTCAACAAAAGTGCACTGCAACTTGTTGGCCAGCTGTTGGCCCTGGTGCCTCAGAATAGGTATGTTTTTGCAAACATTTTCCCTCTGATTTGCCAGGATGAGAATGAACGGTAGCGGCTGAGCAAACCTATCTCTTCTACTCTGTGCTATCTCCGCTCTGATCCGGCCTATGCAATCTCCTATACAGTTGAGGGACTCTATGGAGTTGAACACACAAAAGCAGCCATGTGGCTTGAAAGTGTTGACCCACGTATGGCTGAAGAGCAGCGTGGAGTTGACATCCACAGGAAGAAGCTCCAGTTCGTAGATTTTACCGTCCAGGGTGTACTCGTCATCTGTGGACTGAGCTCTAATCTCATTGGCTAGCTCCTGTGAGAGACCCTCCCTTCCCAGGAGGCAGAGGTTGATCTTATCGATGTTGGAACTGTTATAGTAAAGATTAGAGCGTCCGTGGTCGAGCTGCACCAGCCTGTTTGCTAAAACCTGTTCCACTTTCATATCCACGCAGTTCTGCCCGCTCAGGCATGTCTCTTTAGTGGGATGGTAAACAAACCCAATGTGTTTGAGAAGGAGCGATTCTCTATCTGGGGCAAGTTTCTGCAGTGCTCTATATCTGGGCTCCTCATTCAGCACACTGTGAATTTCGCTCATCTTGTCGCAGCTGGGGGTGGCATTCAGGTCCAAGTCATAGAATAGCTCAGCATGCTCAAAAAGCATTTCCTGAAAATCCTCTTTGGCCCTTTCAACTATTTCCTGCTGGTGTCTACAGTAAACATCCCTCCTATCTGATTCTGTGATGTACTTGTAGGCCTCGTCCTCCATGACAAAGCACATGACTTCCTCCCAAGGCTGCCCGGCACTGATAAAATGAACCCTCTCCAGCGTCTTCTTGAACCTCTCTTTCATCTCCACCCTTCTCTTCTCAGACAGCAGGTGCTGGACGTGGTTGTGGTAAATTCTCTCACCATCAGGTGTATCAAGGAGGTCGAAGGGTATCCTGCGGTCACTGATGTCAATGTGGTCCGTCTCATCCCACGGCGTATGTTCAAGAACCACGAACCAGTACTGGAAGTCGGGCCGGTTTCGGATCACACTCTGTGCCTCAGGCCATGAGAGGTGTTCGACCTCCTCCAGGTTGTTGAGGAGGTTGTTAAGGGTTTTCGGTAGCGTTGTCACGTACTCTTCCCTCCTCCTCTTGATGTGCTCCTGCTTCAGTTGTGCAATGTGCTTTGTGAACATGTTGCGTGCTTTCCTGGTGCCCTCCAAGGTGATGAACTCGTCATACTCATGTTGACCCTTCAGATTATTAGCCACTGTTTTCCACATGGTGTGGTAATCTCTTACCGTGTGCATCATCAGTTTCTCAAATCTATCTGTTAATGAGGCAACAAGCTGCCGTTGGATCTTATAGGCCTCCAGGTATGGCACAGTTTTTGGCTTCCCCCGTGTTTTATCCAGCTGCTGGATGAGAGCGTTGAAGCAGACCTCCACGTTAACATTGGAGCGGCCTGAAGTCTCAATTAGCAGCAGGTTTTTCTTGTTGGCAACAAAGGCCTGCAGGTCCCTCAGGTGCTGGTCCACACACTCGTCACATTTTGTAGCAGCGACAACGATGGGCTTCTTTGACTTGACAATCTGGGAGTAGAGGCTGTTGACAAACTTCATTTGGTCATCAAACTTCCTATTGCAACCCTTGCTAACATCGATGCAGAGCATAAAGCCGTCGATGTTCAGCTTCCCATCAGGCATCTGTTTCTGGTCAAAGTCCTGCTCCAAGCCCAGCTGGTCAGTGCAGATGTACATTAGCTTCTCTGCCGACTGGAGCTTGGTTGCTGCCGCCCGTTTGGTGTACGGCTGCAGGTTCGTACTCCGGTGCGGAAGAAACGTCTGGTCATCAATGAACTCTGTTTGTTCGATGATTTGGATTTTACAGTCCAACCCATCGTCCCCTCGATGGGACACCTCCCCCCAGTACAGGAAGTGGTCATTGTTAACCACACGTCCCCCAAAGTCTATTGTGCTCAGCACTGAGGTGTGCTCCGAGTAGTAGCTGTCCGCATCAGGACGCACATATCGGTTGCATAGACACGACTTGCCCACGCCACAATTTCCCTTCTCTTTCTCCGTTCCTGAGAGGCCAACCACGCTGACGGCGAATGTCGGGGGGCGCGCATCCTTGTTCTTGGCCATTATATCCCCCCTCTCATCGCTAACTTGGTCACTTCCAGGAAAAAAGGTCAAGATAGCATTCCAGTTCTGCTTGTCAGTGGTACAGAGGCACATTCATTCTGATTTCCCCCTTGGTAGTGGCGAATCCCCCTCCAACTCTACGTATCTCTCTCAGTTTCTATCCTGGGTCTTCTTATAGATAGAACAGCGGCTTCTCCTTTTATCACCTGCCTGCAAGACATGGAATTCACAATTAGGAAAAGATAAAAGGCAAAACAAACAAAAACACATTTGCACTGATTTGTCCGCAGAGAACTTCCAGTCTCCTTATCACAAATAATATAATTAGCTTTTGTTTCTCTGCATATCCCCTCTGGGACACACATGTACATGCATGCACGGTGTGGTGATTCAAAACAAATCAGACATGTTAATCTGGCACAACACAGAATTATCAGAACATTAGGCAACGGTACACATTATCACACTTGTGCAGGACAAAATAATCCCTCCTAAATGGTAAAAGCTTAATTACAAGGTTTGTGTTTGGCCTTTCATGTATAAGTAATAAAATGCAGCTTAAAACACTAGCAGAATAGGTTTATAATACAGGAATGTGGTGAAAAAGCCTCAGATGTTTCTGAAAAACCAAGAGAAATTTGGTTTTTAAAGCTGCAACATCAAAATAGACTTTTGAGAAGACAAAAACAAAAGTGTGACAGCACAATTTATATAAGAGAACGGGAGAGTAATTCAATCACGGGCCGTGCTCAACAATGTCACTTTTCCCCTCACAGAGAAAAAGAAGTGCTTTCAACCAATTTGTGCCGAGGCAGGATAAAAATGGCATGCAACTCCAGCCCTTTGACAGCCACTGACCTAGAAATGATTTGCTTCGCTGTGAGAATGAAACAGAGAAAATAAATCAGTTCACAGATTTGCTATCATGATCTGAACATCCTCGGGCTACATGATTAAGGCTAAACGTATAATCCTGATTATTCTGCCCGTCGATCTCGGCGTAATATATTTCGCCTGACATGATTATTAATCTTAATTAGCAGTCTTGAATACTTGAGTGACGAAATGATTTTGCTGCTTGCATCTCGTCTATTTAACATTAACAACCAGGTGAAATTAAATGCATCACTACTGACAACACCAATATTCAACAATTGCAGATTGCACCAACGTCAGTGTTATCTGGAATCGCCACAGTCAAGTAAGCCTGAACCCTTCCATGACCTAACTAGCGGCTGATAAGTGATAGCTGCTGAGAGAATTGCAGTTATTGTTTTTTACACAACGATGGCAATCAGCCAGTGAATTTGCCTGTGAGCTGGAACTGCTAGCTGCGGCACGACGGCATGCTGAGCCTGAGAAACTGCACCAGAGCAGGAATTCAGTCCGCTGAGACGAAGTAATGAGGTTTCCCCCTGACTGTTTATAGATGCCACGGTGATGTCGTCACCTTAGCAGGGGTTTTTGTGCAAGGAAATAAGACTTTTTTTAGTTCGGCAGATCTACAGCAACCTTAAAAAACAAACAAGAATATATATATACGCATGTTACTCACTAAATTCAGTTTTCTAACATATAAAAGAGATAGAGAGGGGAAACTTTACGTCAATACCTCGTGTCAATTACCTGCAGGAAATGTGCCTTAGTCACCTGATCTATAATTTGGATGCCTCCAACCAGGAGCTCCTCGTCCCTCAAACACACCCAGGGTATTAGATGAGCAAACCGACCAGCAGGTCTGTCAGGTTTACGAATCTAACCCTGTAGCCCCTACAATAGCCTCTGTGCTGCTGCATGTGCCACACCTGACTGCAGCATGTAGGTGAAGTACACAGGTGTGTGCATATACACTTACAAGTGGCACTAATGCCCTCAAGCAAGGCATTCATGAGGGCAAAACCTAACAACTATTTCAATTATTGACAGTGTACTGATCACGTTACTGTTTATTTATTTATTCACTGTTGACTTTAAAATGTCCAAGAAGTGATGGTTTCAAAGAGTGAAACAATCCTAAATATAAATTCTGCATTAATGATGTTAAAACAGTAAAAGAATTGGCCTCTCTTCTCGCTGGTGACCCTGCAACTATTAAAACTGTGGAATCTTTACTAAAACCATCAACTGCGACAACTGCAAGCTATTAATTTCATGTTGATCGGCTAACCAACTGATTATTACAGCCCTACGTTCCTCCCCCGATCCCCATCCAAACCACAGTGTTTGAGAAGAGCAGTCACCCAAACCCAAACATCTGGTTTGCATTTTTTGTCAGCCAATATCAAAGTCCATGTTCACTGCGCTGTCGACGCGCAGGGTCCATACAAGCCTCATGAATAAATATTAACATGTATGATGTATGAGAGGAATGGTAGTAGTGCTAGCCAGGTAGCTGTGTATCGTAAACACCTGGATGGAGCCCGACTGTGATGCATTTGTGCTGCTCTAATAGCTAAAAGTAGCCTTGTGCATCATGATTAGTCTATTCACTGAGAGGCTACAGAGGGGATTAAGGTATCACTTGGCAAGCTGGTTTTAGAGATGACTAAATGCAGTTAAGCCCTGAAACACAGCAGACCACACTGCAGAGGATGGGAGGACGTTTGAAAGCTGCACACGGCTGGATGTTTAGGTTAAAAAAAGCCTAAATCACAAAGCAGGGCTCCAACAGAGAAGAGCGATCTGTGTGTTAATAAATGAGGCGCCACTGACTCATATGTTTTCCCGAGAAGAAAATCTTATCAGGTACAGACAACACTCGTCCCACCAGAAGACATGAATCAAAACTTATTAGCAAAATCCAAACTGCCTCCTTTTAAGCAAAGACGGGGCTCTCTGAACTCCCCAAACATTACTGCCTTTAGTATAAATCATGACAGACCAAGTGAGCCGACGCCGTCTCACAGGATTTCTGGGTGCTCGCTTTCAAATTTCTTAAACCCATTACCTGTCACTACAAATGTTCAGCTGCCTACGCACAAAGTTGCATAATGCGGTTTCAAATTTCAGCTACCTCATCATCACCGCAATAAAACACAAAACCGAAACTACTCAAACTTTCTCAAACGTTAGTCTCAGTATGAATCCAAGTGTGTAATAAGAGGTGAGCATTATGAATCATTTTGATTTAACTAGATTCTGTGGTGACATTTTTCTCATTTTCTTTCTGTCTAGAGAGTTTATCTTTTCGATTCACCGTGCGATTTCCCAACAAAACATCTCTGCCAGTTAAAATAAAGCCTTGATTACACAGATTACTTTATTTCAAAACTATGTGAAAGGTGCTTTAAGGAAAATGATCACTTTTAAAAAGAACCTCAGATGTTTTTAAGCAGAAAACACTGTGTCGAGCCTCACTCATCTGTGTTAGAACAACAGTTTATAGGCCAACTGATACCATGCCGTCACTCACGCCGGGGCTGGTCAGCACCGGTGCGCTAGTGTGGTTTGTTGAAAGTGACACCAATATTGAGTGCCCCCCCCACCACCACATTAGCATATGCCAATACCAATATGCATTCTTGTACCGGTCTTAAAGCAGAACAAAGCTTCTATCAAGGTGAAATCAGAAAGAATTGCCAGAACGACAATTGATGGGAATTATTTAGTTCAGTGATACTAAAGCAGAAAAGGATGAGGAGGAGGGGGGGGGGGGCGGGCCCGCCCCCCCGGCGGGCCGCCCGGGGGGGGGGGGGGGCGGGGGGGGGGGCGGGGGGGGGGGGG
>JAVQJL010082204.1:0-12936 GCA_036024295.1 Nannoperca obscura | reverse complement strand
AATGCCAGTCTTTGCAAATGCTTATGGGGATTAGTTTGAATTGAGTTTAGCTATTTAGGGAGCTAATGTCGATTCTCAGCAGAGGGTTACCTTCCAGATGAAAACAATTGATTAGATGTGGAAGGCTGTAGCTAATACAGCCTTTGCAGATGAGTGTGAGCTACAAGGCAAGTTAAAATGAAAACAAGTTGCACAACTCTTCTCTAGTACAGTCAACAAAGCATGCTGGAGAAGAGTTGTATGACATGTTTTCATTTCGATGATATAAATATGTAGGCAACATACAATAGGTTGGTTTTGTAAGTATCAATAGCAAATAATGGCCTTTTCTTTTTTCTGTCCTGCTCTCCTCCTTTTGCTTTCCAGTCCAGCAGAGCTCCTTAGAGCACCAGTGCATGCTTAATTAATTCATATTATCAGATGGCCTAATTGGCCATGATACTGTCAGGGCCAAAGCATACATCCTCTGGTAAAATTCTCTATTTTGTACTTTTTTTCAGAGGAGCAAGCAAGCAAGAGGTTACACAAGGCTACAGTTGCCATCTAGATTTGTGTGCTGGCTGTATAGCATACATTTAATCCAGGTGATCCACTCTAAAGAATTGTAAGGCTGTTACTGGAGCTGTCTGCTTCCACTCTGGGCTGCTTGTATGACGAGATATTGAAATTATGAAAAGTAAAGAAATGTAATGTTACATTACATTTAGGCATTTAGCAGACGCTTTTATCCAAAGCGACTTCCAAATAAGAGCTTTACATAAAGTGCAAAGAACCATGATCGAAAAGAACTTCATCAACAACTTGATGTCTCATCAAACTTAAGTAAGAGAATAACTTCGTAAGAGATGAATCACAAGTGCTATAAGTAAATACGTCGCTGCCAATGGCAGAATCAAAAAGAGCAGCAAATCTAAGAACAGATTATCTTTGTACATTATCAAATACAATACATTCAATACAATTCCACTATAATATCGTACAATGCGCTATACTTAGTAAAAACAATGTGTCATTTAAGTGCTGTTGTATTCCCAGAACAAATTAGTCTTTAGTCTTTTCTTGAAAGTGGCCAAAGAGGTTACTTCTCTGATGGATGTGTGGAGATGGTTCCACCACTGAGTGGCCAGACAGGAGAAAAGTCTGGGATGTGAGCGGGCGTCCCCGAGAGATCAAACCGCCAGGCGGTTCTCAGAGGCAGACCGTAGTTGGCAGACGGGGGTGTAAGGCTGGAGGATTGTCTGGATGTAGGTTGGTGCAGTCCTGTTCACCGCTTGGAAGGCCAGTACCAGGGTCTTGAATCTGATACGAGCAGCGACGGGTAGCCAGTGAAGGGAGATGAAGAGAGGAGTGACGTGGGTGTACCTCAGTACGTTGAAGATAAAATGTGCTGCTGCATTCTGGATCTTCTGGAAGGGACAGATTACACAGGCTGGGAGAGGCAAAGATACGAGTTGCAGTAGTCCAGCTTGCAGAGCACAAGTGCCTGGACCAGCAGTTGGGTCGAGTGTTCCGACACAATTCCACCCGTATGCAGACGACACCTGCACATCTCATAAACGTGCTGGCTACAGTTTGGTTACATTGTTGACAGACGGGGGTGTTGATTCTCAGGAGGTACTTCCACCTGTATCACATTACAGGGGATGCTTTAATTGCCTGATACTTCAAAGCTTTACTGCTATAATGAAACATTATTGACATTGTATCATTGTCTTTTGGCTTGATCTCACTTGGTTTTTCTTTCTTGAGCCTTTTTTTCTTTTCTTTCTTGTCCTGCTGTTAACTAACCGTTATTTTATTGCTGTTTGACTGATGTTTGATTTCATCTTCTTTGTATCACTGTTACAAAAGTGCTATATAAATCATTTTAACATCCAATTCTTCTTCAGATTTTCAATCAGCTTTTTTCAGGGAGGAAGACGGGATGCAATAAGACTTTTAACTTTAACATTTAGTTTGTGTTTCAAAGAGAGAGAATTTGAGAATTTGTTTTCTTCTCCGGGAACTTTGATTGGACCAAATTCATTCCCTTGGTCTATTTATGAAGTAAGTACTGTCCCTGCTGTCTGCTCATGGGTCCGTTTGTTAAATCAGCTGCTGTTTATGGACCTCAGTGAACACCGCATCAGGCCTGGCCACACTGATGGCAAAGTGAGGTTGTGGGCAACCAATGAAATCATAGAAATACAGAGGAAAATGTGGTCTCTACTGATAATTGTGCCCATTGTAAAAGCAGTGAATATATGACACATTTTGAGAAGTTATAAATATGTTGTAAAACTACTCTTTTGAGGCCCGAAGCCTATGACATTATCAGGTCGTTTATGCCACCTTGTGGCTGAATGCAGCCACAGAGTTCAGGATATACCTATTTACCCTTGAGTGCTTTAAATGCAACATTTCAGTTTTGCAGAGTTAAGATGAGCCTGATGCAGTGACAACAATGAGGTTGTATCCTCAAATAGTATCCTGTATACTCAAAAAGTATCAATCCAGATAAGGGCTTCTTACAGGCACACATGGGTCACAGTTTAGACTGAGATTACTTTAGCACAGTGAGATGAGATGACATATTATTTATTTTATTACAATTTTTAATTAAACAGAGACAATGCACAATACATATATTGTTCCAGAAATAGCTAAAAGCACATTTTTATCCCCGGTCCCTGGGCATAGGCAACTAAGGATGTGCAGGTTACAGAGCTAAAATATTAATTATAGTAAATCAAACACAGTTTCCCATGAAACACCATATGACAAACTAAGAAACAAATCAAAAACTTACAGCCACCCTGACACAAACAACAGATGAACAATACTAAATTCCAATGAGGCAGCACACCCTCAACAATCACAACACCATAAAAAACAGACAGTTTATATATTTGTACGATTTGTACGCTGTACGATAAACTCACATTTCCACTTGTTTCCTGCAGCTTCAGGCCTCAGGTGGAGGCTGAATGCTGCTTACGTGTCTGCCATGGTGCACAGCTGGAACCTCTGCAGGGAATCCCTCTACTGAAGTGTTTTTAAGTGATTCACTCTCTTTGGCTGCAGTTGGTTTCGAGGCAAGACAGGCCACAAAACAAACACACAGAAAAGTGCTCATACGTCCAAACACAAGCTCAACAAATTCACATATGCAGCTAAACAAATGGATAAATACTATACATGCAGACTGTGGCACGTGCTTATCTGAACAAACAAATGGTTGAAGAAAAGTGGCCAGAAGAGTGAGAGAATAAATACTCCCTTCTAATTATCACAAACACCCCATGATAAACATCTCCCTCTCTCTCACTTTCTCTCTCTGTATGTCTATATGCTCTTTCTCTCTCTCCTGCAGCTGCCTCCTCTCCCTGTGATTTTCGGCTTGGGTCTAGCCCCTCTCATTTCTGGCTGGGCCCTTTGAACAGGAGAGCGTGGCATTGTGGAAGGAGGGTGGGTGCTAAGCCCCGCGCCCCTGTGTGTTTATCTGCCTCTCCCAGCTGGGCTCCTCAGGGAACAAGAGATAGAGAGGGACACAGATACAGAGAGAGTGGGGGGAGAGAGAGAGAGAGAGAGAGGGAAAGCAACAGAGAGAGACAGATACAGAGAGAGGAAGAAAGAGAAGCCAGGGTACAGGAATGAAAACCGTCTGCAGTGCAAACAAAGCTCTGAAACATCTCCCTGTCTGCCCTCTTCTCCACTGACCTACATGGCATTGAATATCACAACACTAATGTGAAGACCATCATTTGCTTTCAAACCAATATAAGAAATATTTGCACTTCAATCAAAGATAAAAACAAGTACAACTTGTGATTATTATCCACCAATTTAGGTGAGGGGATGTGGATAAGAGTGCAAGGATTCTATGTGAGGAGACTTAAATGTATCTCGAGCAAGGTTGGAATGAACACTGTGGAAGAGCGGAGGCTGGCTGAGGATTATGAAACTGATCCACAGGCTTCAGGCTTAACTACCAGCAATCAGCCCTACTGTCCAATACACACAGCCTTAAATTGTGATAAACAGGACAACAAAATGGGGTGTAGTAAAAAGTTGAACCACGCAGAGGAACAATTGGGAAAGTGAAGAGGGCAGAAAGACAGCATATTTAAGATATCGTTGCTTGCTTAAATGAAGAACATTTGACTGTGAAATAAATAAAACAAGAGCGGTGACAAGAGAGGAGGAGCTGCTCAAACAAGAAGACGTGATATGAGTGGCAGAGGAAGCGATGGAGTCAGCGCAGAGTGGCGAGGTGAGGATCACGTTAAGTGGCAGACGAGCTAAAAGGTGCATTCACTGATGAGCTGCACTTGACATTTTCGCAAACCTTCTCACAGATGCAGCACACACACACAAACATGGTCCACCTGCTCTATTGAAGTCGATAGGAATCGTTGCAGTGTCAAGTGGCTGCCTCAGGAGGATAAAAAAACGCCTCAGATGTTCAGCTCCTCTCCCTGTCTGATTGGAATGGGAGAAATAAATCTAGGACACTCTTTATGAAGACAGAAAGAAAGAGATGAAACAGAGAGTGAGGCAGAAATGGTGAAAGGGAGGCACATCTCTTTCAAATTGATTATCCTCTATATAATTTAAAATCAAACTACTCTAAAAACCAACCGCATGTAGTATGTGGTTTGAACAGGGAGCAGACAAAAAAACTTTCAGAAACATGTAAAACGTTATTGAGCTGCTACCTGAAATTGTAAAAATAATGAAATAAAGTACAGTATATTTATAGGGCTCTGGCATATGCAGTAGGGCAAATGCAAATTATTTTGCATTTTTTGATTCTGCATGCTCTGGGATGCAGCTAAAGTGGATGCCACATTGCCATTATAGCAAAACAATGTCAACCTCAAAGAGAAATTCTGCAGTCTTCTTTTTATAATTGGACCTGTTATTACTTGAGCTCATGCTAACTTTGCCCTCGACAACTCTGCTCTAGACATTCAACAACAACTTATATCGTGGGAAAGCAGTGGAAGCCTTGTAAAGCTTTCCAAATGCACTTCAATTTTACACGAATGGACCAAAAGTAAACACAAATTGAAATTATTTTTTGTCAAAATGTCATATAACCAGCATAGGTTGGTTGCCCCGATATACATTTAATGTAATACTGTGCTTAACATTTTAATCAACCACAAAAGTGAGACAGTAAAGCTTTGGTGCATTTAGCTGTTTTTAGGCTAGTGACCTTAATTTATTTAACATGCTACAGTAGATAATAATAATAATAATAATAGTAATACACTGGTACGGCTATCCTTCCATCCAATATACCTAGGCACTGACTTTGGTGTGTATGTTTGCATTTGTCATGCATATTCATGCTTCTGTATTCATACAGCATTTCCATTTATTCATGTGACCACGTGCTTGTGTGTGTTTAGCCTAATGTTTAATGTGAGCATGCAATCTGTATGTATGTGAACGTAGAGTAAAAATATCTCACTCTCTCCACTCAGGCAGAAGCATTAGCCACAGTCCATGCAGACACACACACACACACACACACACACACACACACACTTACACACACTTTTACTTGCTCTCACTGCTGTGGTTCGCCAGTGTGCAAACATGAGCAATTTTACGCCAGCTAGTTAAGTACAAAACAAAACAACAAACATTGTAACATTGTAATAAAGCTTCTTTTAAACAAATGTTGTTATGCTCCGGTGATATTGATCTTGGCTGCTACATTAGTGAGAAAAACCCAGCTACGTCCCTTACTATGGAGGTTACACATAGAAGCGACGACCACAAGCCAGTGGCAGCACAACAGAACAAAATCAGTAGCTCATTTAGCGGCGGCTAATCCCTTCCTGCACGGGGAGTGCTTTGTGCCCTGCATATAGCCCAGATTCATCTTTCCCTCTATCTCTCTGATCTCTCCCTCTGTAAACTTGACCGACCACAAGCAGGCAAAAAACTTCCCTTTATTTTTGTAAGTGTCCCTTCTTGGTGCTCCTCTTCTCCCCATGGGGTTTCCATGGCTGCTTTGGTGACCTAGCTGCAACCCGGCCCGGTGCCCTGCGGGGACAGTCACTGCACTTATTAAGCTTGTGGCACCCAATACGACCCCACTGTGTGTGTGTGTGTGTGTGTGTGTGTGTGTGTGTGTGTGTGTGTGTGTACAAATGTTCTCACAAGAATCTATAGATTCTATAGACACAGATCCTGTGTCTCACTTTAAAAAGGGAATATTACAGGTCCAGGTTTGGATTGGGGGCCAAATTAGTGAGAATCTCCAACACATAGTGGCAGGGCTTTGGAGTTAATGTGGTGGTGTTTTATTATTGGACATGCTAGTCATGGACTGTTCATAACAAACAATATGTAAAGTGTAACCTGTTTTACTACAATACATTGATGGCTGACTTTGAATTCTTATCATTAGATGTGCTGCTCTATGTCTCAGGAGAGCAGATGAACAGAGCTGTCAGCTGATCACTGTTTGGAGATGGATCAGGTGGTGAGGGGCCGGGTGAAGCAGAAGTGTAGAGGTGTAAAGGCAGAAGAGTTGGGGGACTCAGGAGAACCCTTACCCATCTCTCTATTGGAGGTCACTGAGGTAGTAAAAAAAAACACATCAGTGGCATCTGACAGAGTCTATGGACTGGCAGTGTTTCAGACAGTGTTTTCTTTTATTTCACTATATAAATAATTGTTAAACAATATATTTTTGTACTAATGTTTATTTTATATTGCACAACAAATAATATATATATATTTATCTTTGTGACATTTCTATTTCTTTATGCCCTTGTCTGTGTACATACCGTCTTGACACCTGTGCTCTTCCATGTATTATGTGTGTGTGGGATGTCTTGTTCAAGCAGACATGTCCACCTACAGGAGAAGACAGGCTAACCTTTCCCTGCTTGAGTCACAGATGGCAGACCATTGTCTCAGGGTTGAGAGGGAGACAGAGGTCCAGCTCTGACCTGATGGGCCAGGAAAGGCCACGTCACAACCAGGAGCTCACATGCTACCACAACCCACAGCCCCACTGTTATTATAAGATCACATCATTATGGGATTGTTACTCAGATACAGTTATAGATACCTTGGAAAAAGTGGATAGTTTTGTATATTGGATCATTTGCTTTTGCTGGTGCTAAACGATAGGGGTTCTCTAGTCGGGGTTCACTAAAATCATAAAAAAAAATAATTTCTTTCTAACCAAATCTGAACCAGAATCCTGGGGTTTGCCTATCAAAGGGCCCAATGCACAGTGGAATTCAACACTACAACACGCGTTGATTGACTTTTGGTCTCTTGGGGTGGAGCACAATAAGTTAAACACAACACTGACATTATAATCATCTAATAAAGTTGATACGGTGAATGTGTAAGCAAAAATTTTCTTATTTACACACCCAGCGGACACGGGATAACATCCAAAACATATAATTTGGAGTTGTGTTTGTGGTCTCCTGATGAACAGAAGTCCAATATTCACTCTCTTTTTACTCTGTTTTGGTCTCCATTAACTCATGAGGGAAATATATGGCTTTTTAGCTGATAACTCCGTCACCATGTTCACCAGCTAGTTGCTAACTTTGGTTGTCTGCTGTTTGGTGTTTGGTGTTGCAGCATGTTTGTTTTTAGTTATAAACAGCCTGCTGCAGGAGAAGGGGTTGAATGTGAGACTGAACCAAAACAGGAAAGATGCGGGTCATAAAACCAAAACAATGAGCTGAAAGATGCTACAATGTTAATAGGAGCTGATAGGAATAGAAGAGTTAAGGATAATTCTCTGTAGATTTATCACAATGATCAACTCTTTTTACAGTACATGTAGTAATTTGATCTATTATTAACATAAAAATAGTGATTATTGCAACTGTAAAGTCCCCTTGTTTCTCGATTAAGTTATTGCACAACATTATACTGTATTCTTTAATATAGTATGCCTATTTTGGAAAATGAAAATGAGCCATTGTCTTAAACATACACACATGAGCCGTGAGCCTGGATTTCTTTGATGTTGTTAGGGATAGGTCCTAATAAGTCGAGGATCATCTGCTCTAGAGTGGGGTCTAGTTAGCCCCTGGTTAACAGGGCCCGGGTCCAGTAGTGTTAAAAATCCTCCTGTTCTCTTGAGCTTCTTAAAGACATACAGTGACTTAAACAGCCTATAGCCTACTTGTAATGCAGGTTGGAAAATCTCTGAGATGTAGGAGTTATTTAATTAGCATTTCAAACAATAGCCAAAAAACATCCACAGGATGTTTATGATGAAAATGAGTTTTCATGATCTTAGTTCAAATGTTACACATTGCAATTTAATAGAATTAAATAAAACAATTCTAAATATTCTTTAAATACCAGATAAATATCAAAATATATGAACCAAAAACAGCATTAAGAGCTTTTCCAAAGCCGGGTGAAGAAGGGTCATCAGATAGAAAACCTTTAATGATGGGAGACATTAGAGAATTTCAGACATCTAAAGATGATATTGACAGATATCAGCAGTTGTAGAGCTATTTGTGAGTTGTTATGAAATGCTTAACTTTTGCAATAGTATGACGTTGCTCTTATTGACCTGCCTTAACCAGATAGACATGACACTGAGCTGTTTGTTTTAATGGATATTACAAGCTTAACGCCCTCTCTTGAAGCTGAAGAAGTGTAATTCTCCCCCCCCCAGCCACGTGTCCCCTTGTCAAAAGGATTTGAGTGATTTCTGTGCTGAAAAACAGATCTTTGACATGGCAAGTCTCCGGCAATATCTCTCAGCAGCTGTCGCCAGCCTTCCTGAATCTCCCTCCTTTTACTTGTTATCCTTTGGTGTGTGTGTGTGTAAGTGTGTAGTACTTATGTTGTAGGCACATAAATGTGTTTACACAGTCACATTGTGAGGACTCTACTTCCTTTTGGGTACAAAATGCAAGTCCCCATAAGATAAATCATTCAATTTTAGGTTGATGACTTGGTTTAAGGTTAGGGTATGGTTAGGCTGGGGTTATGGTAAGTCTGCAGGAAACGAATGTGAATCAGTGTAACTCTAAGTCCTCTGAAGTGTTGGAAACACGACTGTGTGTGTGTGCGTGCTTCTGCACAAATGTTTATCATAAACACTGTTAAAACCTAAACTATACACATTAGCGAGGTGATAGGTAAATGAAGAAATAACACAAAATGTGACAGAGAGAATGAGAGAGTGAAAGAAAGAACTGCGATGGCTTTTCCAAAGAAATGATGCATCTAATTTGGCCAATCCTGCTGCATTCCAAATCTGTTCAATCTGTGGTGTATTTTACTCATGTGAGGCTTTGCTGTATTTGCATAACTACAGAATAATTTTGGCCCATCTCACTCAAGTTTCCAATGAAAATAAATAGTGTTGAAATTGGTATTCCGTACTAAATGCCACTATTAAGTGAACGTAGTGAGTGGTCACATTGAAGACGCTTCCTGGACATTTTCTTGATTTTATATATTTATTTTATATTTCATTAAACACTCTAATCAGGCCATAGTTGAAACTCCTTGACAAATAATCTTCTTCTGTGGCTCAGGGTTACTTCCCACACAGACAAACATACGCTGTGCTCTGCCCACTGCAAGGCAAACTAAACTGGTGTACAGTATTGAAGATAACATCACACTGTAGGACAGCAGGTCAGTCCTGGGTTTTGGATGAGAGGAAGAATATTACTCATACATTAGACTCATCAAGGACTCATCCATAGTGACTCATCAGCCTGAGTTTTGTTCTGGTACAGGAAGTCACCAAGTTGATACAGTACTTGCAAAGTTGCCCTATGTGTGATGATACAACGGCCATGACAATGCACCAGCGCATAAAAAAAGCATGTATATCATTTGCATCATGTGCTCAATCAACTGTACAATTTTGCTCTCTTTTTCCTTCCATCTCTCTCTCTCACACACACTCACACGCATGAAGGCACACACACACACACACACACAGTGAAGAGTTTGGGCACATCTCAAAGGACAGCTTCTGCATGAGTTGGTTCATGGTGGAGAGGAGGGGACCTTACAGCTGTTTGGAGCAGAATATGCCAGCCACTGACAGTGTGCCAAACAGGCCAAGAGCATGCTTAACACACACACACACACACACACACACACACATAAAGAGATCGAGCTGTAAAACCATCCTCTAGAATCTCCTGCACACATGGCTGATTATGAATTTGCCTTATACTTGTGCAGACCCAGTACTGTCTGAAGATGCAAGAAACCTTCTAGTCTGCTGCAACGATCTTGACCAAAGTTAACATAACGTTTAAACAACCCTTTGTTTGTCCACATGACCAGTCAGCCACACAGTCAAGGGTTCATAATCCTTAGCAAAAGAAATGTCAATCGCTGCCTAAAATACAGCCTTTATTTCCTGGGGCCATGTAAAAAAACCAAACATGTTTCTACTGGTGTCATAATATGGGAATAAATGTGCTGCAGGGCTTTTGATTATGAAGCATGATTGTCAAAACCACAGAAAATCTTTTCTTTTGTGTTTTACAGACTCTGCACAAGTGATTGCCATGTCAGTCTAACTTCACATGTATGTCATCCACTGCATCAGGATCAGTCAATTTTATTTTATTTTAGGACTTATCTCGGTTTGTTTGTAGCTACAAGAATAGGAAAATTAGACTTTTAGCTATGAACTCTTAGTGCCATTTAGGGGGACTCCTTGTGGTGAGATAAACTGTCAATGATGCCTGATGAGAAAAAAAGAAGTCCTAATTCTCTAGTGTACTCTGCAAAACTACATCAGATGCCACATCTCTCCCTGTCAGAGTCTCCTGAGGGTGGAGCAGAACTGCGCTGGAGTCAGTGGCTAATCAAGGGCCAAATGAGGGCATAAAGTATAGTTACCTCATTGGGACCCCAGATGGAGGCAGAAAAAGTGAGATCATGTGATCAGTGAGAGAAGCAGCCTAATCACAACTACGCCACTGTTGGTGCTGCAGAATAAATCAGAATACCTGGGTCACAATTTGAATTGTTTGCATTTTTATAAGCCCACCAGCAAGGAGAGACGTTGGAAAATGTTCTTTCTTTTCAGCTTTTAGGGAGAAAACACATCAAGGGAAAGGTCACTTTTATAATAGTGTCATGAAGTTGTGGTGGTAGCCTGCCCTCCTCAGGTGGAGTGTGTGTGTGTGTGTGTGTGTGTATGTGTGTGTGTGTGTGAGTGTGCGGGTAAAATGGGGTTGTGTATGATTACATCAGAGGGAAAACTACCAGGTGATCCGTGGATCAATAAGTCACCGGATGTTACAGGACGGTCTGCAATCATGCTCACACAATCACACATGTTGCCCTCCATCTCAAACACACACACACACACACACACACACAGAGCAACGACAAAAAGACACACATGGGGAGCTATAACAGAGTGTTATCTTAATTACAGATGGTGCGTTGGATCATCTGCTTGTTCTTTGGCTCTGGCCCCATAAATATCACAGCAAATCTGGTCACACACGGTCAGCCGACAGGGCCGCACTGGGGAACTCACCTCACTGATAGACATCTGCCCTGCAAAATGTCACGTGTCTGATGAAAGTGAGCTTGAGCGAGGTTCACTCCCTTTGCATGTCAAACAAAAATCTGTTTTCATTGGATTTTTTTGGAGCCACAGAAGTGCTCTGCTGCTTGAGGATTCTCTGCACATTTGATGGCATTTATAAAAGTGGGAAAGACAAGCTCTCTCTCTCTCTTTCACACGTACACCCTATCTGTGCACAAGCCGAAGACCCTTGTGGCTATAGTAATTTCTCTAAACTCACATCAAAGAAAATCACTTATCTCTTTTTGCCTTTAGGCTTCTCTGCATTGTACAATAAACATAGACTAAAACGACACCCAGACAGAAAGAGGCAGTAAAGTTTTGATTCGGTCAGAGCTAGGACACCCCGTTCTTATTGTTGATTTCTGTTATATCATTTCACTTGGAGTAAAATGGGGCTTTTTTGGGGGGTGGACTGGCGCAAAGCACACAGGATTTGCACAACGCATCCAAAATGCGCATAACTGAAAAGCTACACAGCGGTTTCCCCTCGGAGCTATAAATCCTTACATTAACTTGAGCCATTAAGTCACGGTGAAACGGATCATAGCCGAGATGATTGTGGGTAAGGTCCCTCACCGTGTTGAAATAACACAATCACGCACTGTTCAAGCTCCAAAATCCAACAGATGTGATAAAGTTGAAGTTGCACCAGAGCGATGCGGGGATACAAGACAAAACAAGAGGTTTAAGGATACGTGTAGGAATAACATCACCACATAGACACCCCTCTCATCAATCATTAGATAACTCACTGATGTAGATTATTACGCTGCATAATAAATGTATTGCATGCAAAAAAAAGCATCAAAGTTCCAACTCACCCATTCCAAAACACGGATAAATCCCAGAGGTAATTTTAGCACTTGAAATGTCCCCACAGATGCAAGCTGCACGAGGACACAGAGGGAGGATAAAGCATTCTCATTTATATCACCAATTAACGACATATTGTCCAATTTGGCAGATAATCACACACAGAGACATCTCTGAAACCCAATAATCTTGCTATTCGATGATTTATTCACCTGATCAGCGGTGTCCATTTCAGCAGCAGGTTACTTTCGGTCTTTCTTACTTGTTTGATTGGATGTAAACAATCACAAACCGCAAGCCAAGACCCGATTGATGTGTCCGTCGCTCGTAACATTCACAGGCTCTCGGCTCTGATTCCGACTCCGACCGGAAAAACCCGAGTCCCCTTCGTTGTGTGTGTGTGTGTGTGTGTGTGTGTGTGTGTGTGTGTGTGTGTGTATATATATATATATATATATATATATATATATATATATATATTATTTTTGGGCCATGGAGTTTGTTAGTTTGCATGGAGACAGACGAGGATTGGCCTTCACAAAGAGGAGCGA
>JAVQJL010082203.1:0-13317 GCA_036024295.1 Nannoperca obscura | reverse complement strand
CTGCAGGTGTGGCTGCAGGTCTGGCTGCCGGTGTGGGGGTAGGTCTGGTTGCAGGTGTGGCTGCAGGTGTGGCTGCAGGTGTGGCTGCAGATGTGGCTGCAGGTCTGGCTGCAGGTGTGGCTGCAGGTGTGGTTGCAGGTGTGGCTGCAGGTGTGGCTGCAGGTCTGGCTGCAGGTGTGGCTGCAGGTGTGGTTGTAGGTCTGGTTGCAGGTCTGGCTGCAGGTGTGGTTGTAGGTCTGAATGGGGTTCACACAGCCAGACTGTTGCCACAGAGTTGGAAACATGCTATTGTCTGAAATCTTCCTGCATGCTGGAGAAGTAAAGGCCTCCAGCTGGATGTGTGCAAGGCGTTAACAGTGCTGTGCGTGATCAGGCTGTCTTGTGATTTAATTGTATTCCACACATCCCCCCATCTATTCCCCTTCACTTTCCACTGCTGTGTTTGTTCTCTGACAGTGACGTGTGAGAGCGTCGATGGTGGTGAGAAGACAGCGGGAATGGTTTTCTAAAATGTTTCTCTGAAAAGGAACTGATTAGAGCTGATTTGATGTGTGTGCAGAGCTTCTGTTTGTCAGCTGTAGGTGTGAGCAGTTTGGAAGCACATAAATAACAATATTTGCATATTTATACATCGGAGTAGCAGTAGGAGTAGAGGTAATATTAAGATATTTTAATGAAATTGATCTTTTCTTGTGGAAAAAACACACCAGTTGTTACTCCAAGCGAGTATTTTTTCATTTCTGGAGGGGATCTTTAACAATCTTCTCTGCCAGCGGGAAACTTGTAGGAAAGGACACAAGCAGCCCTGGCTGACCAGCCAGAGCTTCTACACTTTGCATGTTGTAGCTCCGTAGTTATATTTAGGAGGAGGCGCGTGTCAGCTGCAGGGTAACACCATGAATGTCTCTGAGGAGGAACTAGCTGTAATCCAGTATCCTCATTTGTACAATTAATTTGCTTTTATTATACAAAGGCACACAAAAGACACCGAGTTCTTGCAGAGAGACCAGAGAGGCAGAAGGATCTTTGGCCATTGAAAGGAGACACTTAACTGCACCTGTAGCCTTCTACAGATTTCTAGCTGCATCACGTCAGCTGTCTTCTTTCACCAAACATGACACAATCTTCTCTTTTTATAAGCGTGTGCATCCCCTCATCACCTCATCCCCTCATCCCCTCATCACCTCATCACCTCATCAGCATAAAAAATGTGTTTCAGACCAAACATAATTAAATGAAGCTCTGCATTGCCTCTTCATTCATCATCAGCCTAAACTGACCAACAGAAAGGAGCTCTTCTGACTTCCCCTCATTCTGCAGAACGTTGCATGACGAAGGAGAACTGTCGGGTTATGAAGTGGAACCCCCCCCCCCCCCGATCTCTAAATGACTATGGCTCATTTAGGGATCGTAAACATGTCAAACTCCTCTTGGCTTTCACTCTCCCTCGCTGCTTAAAGACCCTTCAAATCCAGATGACTTTTTAAAATATATTTTGGACCTCTGAATTACTCTCAAAGACACCACAGCCTTTTCCGGAGGCCCTCTGTTTTTTTTATTTTTATTCCAGCAGTTAATGGGATTATCTCGACTGACTCCACCATATCATTCCTTTAACAGAGTCCTCTGTGCTCAGCGTAACACCGGAGACTGCAGCATGTGAGGAGGAAGAGGTGAACAGGATGTAGAAATGAGCCACGGACACAAAAAGGAAGGAGACCACAAACATAGCAGCTGAAAATATCGGCAAACTAGAGTGTGAACGCTTAAAATAGAGAAACGGTTGGATTTCAAGTAACAGAGACAGTGAGCAAGAGACAGTGAGCAAGCGTTGAAGACAGACAAAGAAGAGAACGAAGCAAGAGGAAAGTGTGAATGAAAGGAGACGAGAGGCAGAGATCTGGTTTGTGCGACTGAAAGAAAGACATGGAAGGAGACAAGCGAGGGAAAGACAAGTGTGACAAAAGAAGATACTTTGAAGATATCTGGATGAATGATGGAGGAGGATTGTGATCGAGGAAAATGTGACGAGAGACGGGAATATTTAGGTCACAAACACAAAAAACATGATGGTTTATTTTGAGGCTGTATATTCACACAGGCTTTAATACACATCTATTCAACATAAGAATGTTTTCTGGGAAGAAAACATCTGCGTGTCATGACTAAATGAGCCAAGACAGATATTGGCTGTAATTCTTAAGCACTTTAAAAGCTCGGATGGTAATTTAAAAAAGGACCTTTCAATGCATCAAAAGTTAAAGTCGTGCGTCACGCCTCTGCATGTGCGACGGAGGGTTTAATGGAGAGTGGGCACATTGTATATTGTATATATTGTATGTAAAGTGGACGAGTATGAAAATTCATGATTCTTCATTATTCACAATCTTTTATCCACCAGGGCACTCTACGTGTGTGTGTGTGTGTGTGTGTGTGTGTGATGATTAAGTAAATGGCTTTTGAGACGTTGTAAAAGCGTTGATGGGATGGCCACGTGTCGAACATGTTGGCTGGACTTGAGGAGGTGAAAGTGGATCTTAAATGCATCAAAGTGACTTTAAATGGGCTTCTAACGTCACCGCTTTTAAACTGCATTCATTGATTTTCTATTGTTATTGTGCTATCTGGCGTGCAGTGGGTTAATCAGAGCTCCGAGTCTGTTCCAGTGTTTACAGGAACACTCCAACATTACAGAATAAAATGCTTGGTAGTCCAGTAAAGTGTTTTTTCGCAACACTGGAAGCAGAGAGCCCACTTCTCTCTCTCAAATGATTCAGATCATCAGATTCAGTCCCACATTTTCTCACGTGACCCTGAAGGTAACACTCTCTGTAGCTGATGTATCTCTGATCAAACCCACCAAAGTGTGCACCAGTTCTCAGAATGATCTACAGATAGTGCGTAACACCTCCGATGTGCCAAAAGCTTCTGTTCAAGGCACGTTGACCATGTTTCAGTCATGTTTAAATGGAGAGTGGTGACAGAAAACCAAACCATCGTTGCATCTTTAGTCTTTCAGCAGCAGTCAGCAGCTTCCAGTGATTTTACTTATCAGAAAACAAAAGCTAGTGACCTGCAGTAGCAAATAAGTACTGTTGTCTGTCTGAAGTAAAGGTGGAAGTGGGACTTGGGGAGGAGGTCAGGGTGGATGCTTTGATGTACAAAGTGTCTGACTAGATGACGTTGTTGTCAAAAGTTACACATTTGAACTTTTCGCCGTCCTCCGCAGGACAAAACAACAAGATCTGGACGACGAGAAGCTCTTTTTCAGACAAACTTAAACGAGGGGTTCACGACGACGGACTTCCATGTTGGAAATGAATGAATGGCCTCACGTTCGTTTGAAGTTCGCAGTAGAATATTAAAAGAAAGCTGCGTTTTAAAGCTACGTGCAGTACTAGCATAACTACACAAGATAACAAGACACCAAATGATAAGAGTTAATATATTTTATCCCATTCTTTGTAAACAATGCAACGTCACCGTGGCAACACATGCATGTCGAGGTGTTTCCGTCAGTGCAGCATAATCGACTAAGATCTTAACCAGACTGGAGACAAATGAGAAAATGTGCACATGAATCACTTGTGTAAATGTACTTTTGCAGACTGGAAGGCTCTGCCAGGCGATGACAGAGTGGCGCCCGATCTGAAAATGCTCACGAAGCAGCGGTTTGGGTTGTAGGATTTATTGTTTTTTAAACGTTCACATGTTTTGCAGAGGCACTGGAGGGACGTTGTGTTGAAGCTTTAAGCAGAAATGAAGTGCTTCCTCCCTCCAGATCAGTGTTGTCGGGCGTGAACACGGCTGACTGGCAGGGTGTAGCAGACGGGGGTCGATGTCTGCCTCCACAGCTGATCAACGAAAGATTAATCTGCCCTTCATCTTCTCTGCCACGAGCTTAAGGACATCATCAGTGTGATGGGCGTCCGGCTGAAGGGACCGCCTCCTCGCTCACTGACTCATATCGTAATCAACATGTCTTTGACTCATCGTACCAACATGGCCGCTCGGTTCACGTCATAGCAATAACACTAAGAGCCAATGATTCACAGTTGAGTGACTTTGACAGCACATTCACCAACTGCTTCATCACTCTGTCATTCATTCATTTGCAGCCCTTCTCTCCTCCATTTCTCCTCCCTTTCTTTCACAATGTATCACTTTCACTCTGCACTTCTTCCCCTCCGCCTTGGACCTACTTTCTCATCCCTCCCACTCCTTTTTATCATCCTCTTTCTCTTCCCGTCTCTCCCTCCTTCACTCCTCCTCCTCCTCCTCCTCTCTCTATCTCACCAGGCATTCGACACCGCTCACTTTTTGAGTGCCGGGATAAAACCCTTGTCACATTGTATCTCAGCAAGCCAAACAAGCCAGTGTTTAAAGCCCAGCACTGTGTAGAGGTACAGTAGAGTGGGTGTGCAGCCTGCTGTGTTTCAACAAAGCTCAATTCACTCTTTATGATATTTCTCACTTGAATGTGGGATGGCTGAATCAATAGCGACCGCTCATGTAAACGCTGCCCTGTGCGGGAAAGTAAATGAGTCAAACAGAAAAGTGCGTTACTGTGGACATAAATCACAAGAGACACAAAATCAATGAAACTTTCTGTCACAAAGCTGAACCGCACTTTTACTGCAGCTGCTGGCTGTTATGATTTCCATCGATTACATTTCCCACTGTTCTGACTGTGTCCCGGTGTGAGAGACGGCACCGTGTGCAGAGGGTTGCTGGTTTGAACTCTGCAGTAGGTGAAATGTTGCGGCTGCACGAGTCACAGAGTCTTTGTTGTTGTGGTCCTGCAGCTTCCTGTGTGCATGTGTTTCTATTTGGTGTCTTAAGCAAACTAGGCCACGCTACTGCATACTAATGCTGCATTCATGTGGTGTCGGAATAATCAGATAAATTAGCTCCCGACTGGGAACACGACCTGCCTAACATGCCAAAAGTTGACATATATGCAGAAACATGGCAGACGATGTAGGTATATGTTTGGTTGATTGAAACATTTTATTAATTCACATGTTGCACATCAATGTTCTGCTCACGTTTAATTAATATTTATTAGCATTAACCCTCATAAACAAGTCATGCAAAGCTATATTTGAGTGGTTTCAGGGAATGTACCGCTGCAGCGACAGGTCTGGGACTCTGAGTAATCCACACGGCTCACTGTGGACACTTTTAATAGGAATCAGTCTCAATGGAAAGTGTTGACAAAGAGGTTTGAACCAGATTTCTGCCATGAAATGGGCAAAAAATGTAATGAAATATCAGCAGTTATTGATTCTTCACATGTTTATCATCATCACATAGGGATTACATGCTTTATGCCATTGCAGCAGTATTGCATTTAATAGTTTAAGCAGTTTATAATCAGTTTGTAATCAGCAGCCTCTTTGGTCAGATCACCGTGAGGTTTAAAGATGCCATTGTGTGTCCCGCTCGACATCAGAATGGCAGCTGATTACAAAAAATGTCAAATGTAATGAGCTGAACGCAGAGCAGCGAATCACCATCAGTCTCTTTCTTTCTCTCCTCGTAATCTTTTCACTGATATCATTTTCTGCAGAATTACACTCAAACATTCAGATTCTAATTAATCTCTTCTGCTTTGATAATAACACAGATTTCTTTTATCTCTTGTGCATTTATACCTTAAAGACTCATCTGTATTTTTAGAGACGCCTTGGTGAAAATCTACAAGTGTCAGAGTCTTAATAAGATAAATCTTATATTTAAAAGATACAGAATAACTTATTACTTAATTTTGTCTCACAATGGTTGTTGTTACACTTGTTTTTTTTTACATTTTTAACACAGTTAAAGTTTTGTCCTGTGTTTTGCACCTTGTGTGTAGTCTGAAAGCTGCATCACTCATTCAGCTGCAGACACATGTGGGATCCTTTGTGTGGCTCCGGCAAACAGCTGCGGGACAGTAAGATCTCTTTATTATCTCAGATTTACTTTGCTTTTTTTTTTGTATTTTCACCATATAAAAGAATTATTTAACTACTATTACTACAATGACTACATTCAGGCACATTGCTGCCATAATTTAAAATAGCACATTGACTTGTATTGTACAGAGGCTGAACGACATTCTTATAAAATGATGTGATAAACAAGCTGATTGTTTAAAGATGTGTAAATGTACCTGTAGTTTAAAGTTAAGAAAGAAATGATTCAGCATTTAAAAGACAAAGCAGTTCTATAACGTCTCTGCTTTAAATGCTAATTCACCTTCATGTGTGTTAAAACATGACTAAATGAGCCCTTTAGGTGGCTGGAGAGTGATTCTCCTGTCAGGCTGTGAGTCAATACTGGCAGGGAAATGCAAATAAAGAATATTGATGGATTTGCAAAGAATGTATTGACCATAACCCTCAGAGAAACGGCAGAAAATAACAGCGCCTGCATGCTTTTCAGCATCATTGAATAAATCTCCTCATATGTCCCAGAATAGTTTGTTGTACTCACAAGGAAACATGCAGCACTGTTTCATAACAGGAATCTGTCTGATGACGGTGAGTCAACGCGGCAGAAATCAATCACTAAATATAAAAACACTCCTACGTTTCAGGTCTCAATTCATTCTCATGAGCAGCAGGTTCGTACACGATGTGCTGGACTTTAAAGCGGTTCCACTTGTGAGAACACACGTTTTAAACTCATCTAAAAAATGCAGTTTTTTTCAAGTTTTTTCAACAAAACTTTAAATTAACTTTAGCTGCAGCTCAAAGATGTCTGACACGACATGCATGCAGCCTATTTTAACTTAAAACCTATTGTGATATATATTTAACTTTTTAACCTGTTAACTAACTGCTAAAATAGTGACCTGTGAACATTAGTGCATAGTCTACTCTATCGTATTGTGCAGTAACAATAGAAGTAGTGCAAACTGGCATGGGTAGGGCTTAGCCGTGACCAAAGACGCCGTTTGACAAGCTTGTTAGCTTGTGACGCTAGAGCCTGATGAATACATTAATGAAAAGAAGTTAATGTGACAACACTCAGGACTCAGGATAATTCTGCATGTTGCTTTAGTTGTAGATGGTTAACATCCATTTAGCCTCACTAGCTGCGTTTACATGGACCATAATATTCCACTAATAATGGGAATAGAAGGAATCTTCAACCGTGTTGGGGGGGTGCAAACCTTTGGTAATCTGTTAACAATCTAAATCCAATCTGTCTCGGCTAAAACAATTTAAAAGATTTAAGGATTGTTGAACAAACGGCTCGAAACAACCAGTTGTTAAAAAACCTTCTGTTATATTTCCTGCAGATTAGACGCTTCACAGCAGGCGGAGCTACTTTGCACATCAAACTAATCCAAACACACATCTTATCGGACCAGTTAACAGTCGGGTTGTCCCTGTAACACGTCAGTAATGTTTAAAACTCGTTCTCTGGCTCCTCTCGTTGAGGTTTTACTCAGACATTTAATTATTTGTTAGTTTTTCCTGTGGCTGTTAATTATTCCTGCTCCGCTTCACATGAACTAAAATTCCAATCTGCAAAATTCAAACAGCAAACCATCTGCGTCTCATCCTGACACGAGCAGCTTCCCGTCACAGTCTCAGTCTCTCTTGCAGGCAGAACCACGTGCATGAAAGACAACACACCACTTACTCTCATCAGTTACAGAGACAGCTGCTTGTTTGCAGAGGACTCCTAACTGCCCTGACTCTGAATCAATACCATCTGTATCACACATGAATGCTGTAAAATAGTGGAGATACAAGGTTTTTTGACACTTTGCTGGTATTTTTAGCAGCCTTGAACTGTTTTATTTGCAGTAATCAAACACAGGTGGATGAAATAGAAAAACAAATGCTTTGTTCAGTTTTGTTATTTTTACACAAAGCAGAAGTTATTTCATTCTGATGGAAGCAGGAATGTTTTCCCTTTCTGGCAAAGACCCAAAGACAATGTTTAAACTGTGGGTTTTATATTTGAGGTCAAGATAAGAACAAGAATCCAGTTTTTGTTTAGAGTCATTTTTTAATACAAAATATACAGATGTGTAAGTAAGTACCTTGTGTGTGTGTGTGTGTGCTGACAGCTGTTTTTTCTAATTTATTCATTTTGTGTATGTATGTGTTCTCTTTACATGCTGAGCAGAACAAGAAGTCCACAGAATCATCACCACTGCCTCCATATATAACACTGCGTGGTCCAGTGTTGATGGAAACATAAGATCTGTTGCTGCAAAAGCCTTTCATTTAGATTTATTACAGAAGATATTTCATGGGTCATGTGATCTTAAGACTTTGTTTAAAAAAGGTTATTAAAAACCTGCAGTTTAAGTAAAGACGTGAACGTTTCTATAACTGGAACAACAACTGGAACAACAAGCGTTTATCTAACATGGGCGGGTTTTTTTACGATGACTGTACGGAGGAGCACACCTTCGTAAACAACCAAGATGGCTGCCGCTGATGTGGAACGTTCTGCCTCTGCTGTAGTGTCATTATTAATCAAACCAGACTAAATATTTTCGCTAAAAGACGAACAAACAGCTGCACTTCACGCTACTGTTGATAAGAAAGATGTTGGACTGTCAGGATTCACTCGGCCCTACGTCACATGTTTCGTTGCTCTGATTGGTTGGAGGTCCGTCCAGTTGACCTCCAACTTCGTCCAGAGGTTATTTTGGTCTGCGTCTGTTCATCACACCGCTTGGAAATCGAAAATGAGCGAAGAGGTTCTAGAGATGTCAATGCATCTGTGCAGATACATCCCATAAAGCTTTTGTAGCCGTGATTTATGGGTTGTTAAGTCCTACTGTTGCGGTCACCAGGGACCAATCAATCTCCTGATTTATCATAATATATGTACAGCTTTCACACGTGTTGGTGAACCAAAGCAGTACTGCCCCAGAGGACTGCTCTTTGTTACTCCTGCAGGATCAATGCTGTACGTTTAATCCCAGTAGAGAGAACATCCCCTTTACAACAACTGCTTTATAAAATGGTGATTAAATGCTCTGAAGCAACGTGGTTTACTGTGGCCACTGGGGTCAAAAACAGCTTACGACTAGGATTAAAAATCGACATTTTAAACATTTTGTTAGTTAAAGTCGCCTCTAGTTCATCAACTTATACCCTAAATAAAAGAAGTATCTCATTTTTGTCCTCAACAATATCACAATTTTTCTTTCTGTAAACATTAATTTGCCGTCAGGTTTGATTGATTCTATGGTATGATCTTCGCTTGATGTGTCGTGTTAGCTGCCTTCTCCACAGATCTCCACGTCTCATAGGTTCACGACCTGTCTGACCTGCTCTTCACAGGTTGCATACATACACCAGCTGTGACCAGCTCCACCAAAGATTTTTTTATTTCATTTTTAGAGGTAAAAGTCACAATTATGCACAAGAAAAAAAAGGAACTAATTCAAAAAAATAAAACTAAATTTGTGCAGCACAAGTGTTTGTTTGTGTCTAAATCATCTTGCAGATTTTTCGTGATTATATCTGGAGGTACAAACATGAATTCATTATAAAAATCAATGGATCCTCCACCACACTGGAAAAGTCAAATTGTCACAGAGGTCAGGGCAGATAAAGCAGCGTCTGGCAGCATCGTCCACGTCGTCTGAAGCGGCTGTGAAGAAATAATTGCCTGGCCAACAACATCCGTGTGGGAAGAAACCTGACGTGAGACGATCTGGGTTTCGTTCTGGTTTTTCTTTTGAGATCTTCGTGGCTGAGGAATCATTAACTTTTATCTCCATTCACACATGATTTAATATTTTCTGATGTACATTCTGTCAAAGTTCAGAGCAACGTCACTTCTGCATTAGTTTCCAGGGTGGATGTGGAAGTGAAACACTGTGCTCCTCAGAGGAAACGTGTGCCCGTGCACTCGCTCTCCATATATTCTGACAGGAAATGGAGCCGTGCCACAACGGCACCGAGTCCAGAGCGAGTACAGTTCAGTGCTTCTCAACCTTTTCAGCTCACAGCCCCGAACGTGGACTAATTCCTGTACTTACACGGCTGAAGGCATGCATGTGCAGAACAATGAGCTATGACAGCTTGTGTTACTTCAGGCAAAGTTTAAAGCACTTTCGAACCGACAGATTCCACCTGATACGAAGTCTCTCTGGATGAACTTTGTGTCGTTTAACAGAGAGTTTGGATTTCTTTCTTTAGTTTGTAACTTACATTGTGAACAAAATTTCTCTCTTTCTTCTTTTGCATCTCTTTGCAGTCGCACTCAGAAGCTCGTGCGTTTCTGGATTAGAAACCTTGCACAGAGCAGCTTTAATTAATGAGTAGAAAGAGAATAAACACACGTCCTCAGGAAAAAAACTACCTGCCCTCTGTTGCTCCTCCTCATTTAGTTAATGAGGACCCATTCTCAGCAGCACAGACTGCACTAATACTGGTAGAGGAGTCAAAAGTCAAGTATTGAGAACTCAGAAACCAATACTGCATTTTATAAGAAATAAGAATGAACTCCTCTAATCTCTGTACACGTGAAACACACAATATTATAAAATAAATACAAATGCTGCCAGAAACAGGACTCAGCATGTCCCAGCTGTCACTCAGCATCCAGTGAGAGCTTATTCTTGTTATAATGCACAGGATGTGGCATTAACATTAAATGAATTGAATGTGCATACACGGGATATACCCCTGTCCACTTCCCCCGAGCTGAGCCGGAGCTTTACGGTGATGAACCTCTGAGCTGAGAGCCGCCTGATCTCTGTGGGAGGTGCTTGGAAACACCAGTGTGTTTCCACTCACTCCGAGCCTCACCCTACATTAACAGCCCACGAGACGGCTGCTTTAGATAATTAGTGTCTGTCATCACATAGAATTTAATAACAGCAGAGGGTGAACAGTTGAAAGATATGATACTCGGAAGATCTATAATTAATGTCGGTAGTTATAGAGATGTTAATTAATTAGTCAATCAAAAGAGGACAATTTTAACGATCGATGGTCTTAGTCAGACGATGTCACATGTTGCCGTGCACCAATCAGAGTTTTGTGACATTTGTTACAGGGTTTTAACAGTAACTGAGAATTGATTATTTAGATTTGAAACCACATTTTTAGGAGCTTTAAAGTCATTTATCAGGCAAGAAAATGCCGACATTGTGCAGGTACCAGCTTCTCAAAGACTTCTGTCTGTTTCCTGTCCCTGTATGTTGGTTATCTTTGGGGTTTCGGGCTGTTGGTCACACAACACAAGTCATTTGACCAATCAATTAACCCCAAAAACTGTTAAATGTTTAATAAGTCAAAGGCTAACACATATCCGCGAACAAGGGGCACTGTCACACACTGTGTCCTATCTAAAACACAAGGTGCATAGTTAGAAAAGAGACGTGCTGCAGTCAAACCCTTTAACAATAACTAAGGAAACAAGTCTGTGAAGTCTGTACATCTTCATCTCTAACGTGTTGGCTTCCATCCCGCCACCTGCTGCTTCCCCACATCAACATAAGAGAGCAGCCTGATTACATAAACTGACCGACTGATCAGTAGGCTGTTTTTTGACACGTCAGTGCTCAAGACTCGAGTGGAGGAAAAAGCATGTTTTGGCACATTCAACACAGTGATATTGACAAAAAGGATCATCAGAAGCAGACATTTGATCTCTGAGATGAGGTCTGTCCCAGGAACAGCGTGGCTTGTGTACATATTTTACATGTCTGATGAGTTTTAATCCCAACTTGTCCGCTTGTTGTCATGATTGAGACGCAGTGAAAAGCACTGCTGCCGTGGTAACCGGGGACCAAGGGGGGGTACATCTGGTGGTCCAACTCCTCAAGTTTCTGTTGACTCCGTCTGAAAACACAAGAACATTTCCATCCACCGTGTTTGCCGAGTACACAGCCAGAGTGTAGCTCCAACAACTTTAATAACACAATGTGCAACAGATTGTTCAGTGGGGCATCAACCAGTTCTGTTGCACGTCACCGTGGGGGCAGTGAAGTTGTGAATACACGGCAGCAGCAGCAGGAATAATTCACACAGTTAAACTTTGCCACAATTATTTCTCAGTCCCCAGAAAAAAACAGATTTAGGCTTCTTCTGTGCGCCTTCATGTGCATCCACTTATCACAGCCTCCTGCCTCACCTCGCCTCAGCAATCATTGCACAAATTTGGGGGAATAACCGGGCAGCGCGGCGGCCATGTGCCACAGCCTACGGGCTGTTTTCCCTGTCAGTTGTCTCTGTTGGTCTCTGCAGCACTGCTGCTGACCTCCAGCTTTACACATCAGCGTCTGGCTTCTCCACCAGCTTCAAAGCCTCGTGCATGCCAGCCGCCGACAGCTTCCGGTTGATGTTCCTGTAGCGGCACCGGAGGAGGTTACTGTAGGTGGTCCTCAGGTCACGGTTGAAAAATGCATAAATGAAGGGATTAATGAGGGAGTTGGCGTACCCGAGCCACAACAGAGTTCTTTCCAGCCAGAGCGGCACGCAGCTGCACTCCACGCCGCAGACAAACGGCCTGGCAGTGGACACCAGGAAGAAGGGCAGCCAGCAGAAGGTGAAGGCGCCGACCACGATGCCCAGAGTGGCCGCAGCCTTCTGCTCCCGTTTGAAGATGGACTGGTTTTTCCTCTTCCGCCGTTGGTGGTGTTCGCCGGTCTTGAGGAGGCGAGAGACTCGCGTGCTGCACTCTTCCTCCACCTCACGCTGGAGCTTCAGCGCAGCTGCCACGCAGTCCAAGCTCTCCTCCTCTTCCTCAGCATCCTCCTGCTCGCCGTGTGTCCCTTCAACGCTTCCTGTTTCCCCTGAGACTGACGGCTGGTGAGCACCGTGCCCTCCTCTTACCCCTCGAGGAGCCACCCCTGCACAGTGCTCGCCCTCCCTGGGGAAGCCGGTGATGGTGTGCTTGGCAGCGCTGAGTTTTGCCGCCCGGTAGATCCTGTAGTACATGATCAGCATCACCGACATGGGGATGTAGAACGCCACGGCTGTGGAGTAGACGGTGTAGCCGAAGTCCTGGCTGATGAGGCAGACTCTGCCGTCGTTGACGTTCTGTGCCCAGCCGAACAGAGGGGGGAGGGTGATGGAGGCTGAGAGCAGCCACACTGACAGGATCATCTTGGCCATGCAGCAGCCGTTTTGCCGGACAGGATACGTCAGGGGTTTGGTGATTCCCAAATACCTACAGAGACAAATATACAGAAAGATTCATTTTGAAGAACATTCATTTTCATCCAACACAAAGGTGTTTTCTTGCCTTAAGAAGTGATAGTGATGCACCCCCCCCCCCCCCACACACACACACACACACACTCCCAAAATCCTCAACAAGGTGCCCTTGAGCAAGGTGCTT
>JAVQJL010082201.1:0-19241 GCA_036024295.1 Nannoperca obscura | reverse complement strand
CTTTTCAGTGAATTCCTTCCAATGAATTAGGCCTGCTTAGTGAACACAATTCGTGGACCTCCAGTTAGTGTTTTCACTTCACTTTCCTTTTCTTTCTTTCTTTCTTTTATTATTATTTGCTTTATTGTGATATTGCTGCTTATAAATGCATAGGGCAACTTAAAGTAAAGATTTACAGTTATTTTTCCTCAAGACCTGATGCCATTTCAGGCCATTTTTTGGTATGAGTGAATTACATCACACAGCCAAAGTAAAGCAACTGCAAAAAGCATACTATTTTTTATCCACAACTCATGAACTCTCATTCTCTCATGCATTTGACCATTTTTGTGATATCAGCCTGAAGAGACACTTTGTTTAAGAGCTAATCAACCTCCACCCCGCTAAATATGAGCAGTATATTATTGCCAACTAACCAAATGCTAACACAGCTAATGAATGTGCAGTTTCTTATAATGTTTCTTATTGATTATGTGGCCATTTACTCTTGTTTTCCTCTGTTTATCTGCCCTATGGCAGGCGGGATGTGAATGGATGGCCCACTCGATCCCCTATGTGTCTGAGCAGAAAGGCAACCACACGGAGGATTACAGAGAGAGGGGATCGGCTGTCACATCCAGATGCTGCAAATCTGTTCCCTGCCTCACATGTGAATAGGTACGCCATTGTCTGGAGCACTGCTTGTTTTGCATGAGCAGAGACACAGCCAAGGAGATAAACAAGCTGAAACTGAGGTTACAACAAGACTAAATCTGCTATGATACAGGATTACAAGGTTTATGTCATGCTTAAAGCATTATCCTCTGATTGTCAGTCTAGATTTTCTCGGTAGCAAACTTAGTAAGCCTTTAATGGTTGTGCACTAATAGACAATTCTAGCAGGACATGAAATAGATACTCACCCAATTCAAAATCCTCACGTTAAGATCATGGTGGTTTGTCATGCATAGTATAATTCTGTGGGCTTCTGTTCACCTGCAGAGGAAACAGTCAGTCATGCTTGGTTTGAAACATCTGACTTTATTGTGGCAAAGCATCTCTATAGAGAATACACTATTGAGGTTAGATTATTTCTAAAAATATTTCTGTCACTATGATAAAAGGGAGATATTCATTAGCAAACTTGACGTGTTTAAGGCATTAACTTTCTTGTGAGTTATGCATTCCCACAACTATTTGGATGTGATATTTCACACTGTAATAGCTGGATGAACAGCAGATAAAAAACATTATATGAATGTGCAGAGAGCGCTCTACATTTTGAGATGAGGACATTACAAATATTCATTGAGGATATAAAAAGTGTAATGAATGATTGAGGAAACTGCAAATGACTAATAAATTCAAGTTTAATTCCTTAAATAAAGGCCTTGGGGATAGTTCTGGCTTCTGCATGATAATCTCTCAAGTGCTCAATTTCTTCATTTACAATAAATAGCATGTGAGATCTATGCAATACACATTTCATTATGGTGAGGAATGTGGAGCGTCTGGCACATGTATACATCTTTCTTCTTTAGCTTTGTGGCCAAATAAGTAAACTCTTTTTTTGTGTGTCAGGACTGATCTTAATCTCTTCTTCTAAAATAATCTGTTCTCCCGACACACTATCAGATTTGGTGGTTAGGCTTCACAACCTGTGTCTCCTAAAACTAAACTACTCAGCCAAAAAACAAATACATCAATTGGTCCAATTGCATGTTAAAAGGAGAAAGTCTCGGAAGTCATTTCTGCTTTGATAATTTTCCCTACATATTTAACATATTTTTATATATACACACACACCTTTATGCAAACAAACTTGCAGGACATGGCAATGTATCCTAAAGATTGAAAAACAAACTCTTGGGACCATGGTGCACAAGTGAAGTAATACAAAACTACCAAACTTACTAGAGCAACTGACTTTCAGATAAATCTTATGGATGGACCCTTAATTGTACTAAACCACATTTCATTTTTTTGCCTCCCTCTCCATCAAACTTTACATAGCACATTTCAACTGCCTACATCATCTTTGCATCACAAAATGTTGATGTTTGCACTTAGTCATGACCCACAAAAGACGTTGCACACAGCCTGAAAGGAATACATGATTTTTTAATGTCCACGCACTCCAGCAACCAAACCTCACATTAATGTGTGCAAACATCTGAAAGTTTGTCATACAATATTTGGTTGGGCTGCATTTTACCATATGGCCAAACAGTGGCAAAGTTTCAAATTGTAGTAACATTTCATCTGTAGTCACAGAGCTTCCTCTGAAAAATGGGGCTCTTCCAAAATCATTAATCAAACTTTTATTTTCGCTGTCAAATCATGTTGGCCATGGAGGCTTGGAGACTTCTTAAGGTTAAATTGCTTTATGTCTTCCTTTCTCCTTTTTTGAAGTATAGAGAGTGCAGGTGGGCCAACATGTTCAAAAAAGCACAATGTTTCCATTTAAATGAATTGTAATATTTAATATCCACAAAACTACAATTACAATTAATTGTTTTGAAAATGAATTACTTAGAACTGCAAATTCCTTAAAATTAAAACTAGAGGAAATTTCAATTTTCATTTTTCTTGTAAATTACAATAATGCACTTAAAATATTTATGGATATGAATAATTGAAGTAAAGTGCTTGACTTTTATCATTTACAGCCTCATTAAAAAAATTTTAGTATAATAAAATTTTATTTTATTTTTGTTCATATATTTCAACGCATAGTTAATTGTTTTCTATTCTATCAAGTGTTGCTGTTGAATTCTCATTTGACATGAGTCAAGCTGAAATATTTATTTATTTTGTGAAATTGCTATCCTTTCTGTTGTCCAAGGCTCATTGCACACCACTCAAAGTCATAAGCACAGTGGGAGAGAGCACTCTGTGCTTATGAGGACCTTCCTCATTGGAAGTCTGCTTGAATGGATAGTCAGGATTGCCACTGTGAGGTTGTGTTCAGTGTCTTTCAACATATAGACACCATTAGAAATGCTTATCCCATCATGTAAAATACTGTTTTTTTTGTTTGTTTTTTTCAAATCTGAAATAGTTTTAACGGGGTGGAAGAGAAAGGCATCGAGTCGGAAATGATACCATTTGTGTGCTCAGATTTTGAGCATCCATGTGTTACTAATGCTAATTTGAGTTTACATGTTAAAGGACACCACTGACAGATGGTGATGCTTTATGATATGATAAGTAATATATTGATTATATAATGATCATGAACTGACTTATCCTTCAGTGAGTATGGGCCTTTTCATCTCTTGATACTGCTCTGAGGTGCAGCCAATATCCAATAACTAAACCAGTCATCCACTCTCCTTCACCATTATATTATGCAGTTGAAGAGGCTTAGAGAGTGTTATTAGTGTGAAGCACGCTTTGAATTATTTTAATTTACCCAGATACAGGGGTGAATCGAGAACCCGAGCCAAAAGTGACCTAGAATGGAAACTAAGAATTAATTCTTCAATCACAAGCCCTATGGGCCAAAATGAAGCATTGGATAAGGAGTACAGTTAGAGATTAGTGTGGATCAAAGTGAAGATTAAACAGGATGGCAAACACATTGATGCACCTAATTATCAAGGCCGTGAAATTTGATGAATTGCTTTGAATATCAGAGCCATCATCACTGAGGTGTTTGTGGAATTTCTCTCATTTACGCTGCGCGCTAAACTAATGCTGTGGTTGAAATATGTGATTGCGGCAAATACAGTGGCAACAGGGAAAAGCAAAGAGGGATATCAAACATCGGACAGAGAAAAGATAAGCTTCCTACGCCACACAACCTTAAGGTGGCACTAAGACTGATGGAGCAGAATGGAAACGAGAGACGTATGGCCCACAGACTTGCTTCTCCGTCTTACCTCTTACAACACACCTGACTACATTATGCCTACATCATTGCCTCTGAGCCTTGCAGAATATCAGTAGTGAGGTCTCATACCCTCCATAACAACATCATGAATAATGAATGCCAGATCTCAAAATAAATAACACACATTATGAATGTATTCAGAGCCTCCTTTAAAAGGGGCAGCTGTAGGTGCCACAGCACCCCCTTCTCACTCAGTCTCTGAGAAGCTAGATTTAACTATTTTTGTAAAGAACATCATACAGAGGGAGGGGTATTATAATGTGGGTTTTTATCAAAATAACAATCTAATTCTATGAATAATAAACCTCAATGTTTGAAATTTTAATTTTAAAATGTGAGAAAACATTTTCAGCATTTCAATTTGACATTTGTAGATCAGAGTAAGTAGCAGAGATTGTATATTCAATGGATAATCCATGTAGCATCTCTGTCATCACTATAATAAAACTTGCATTACATATAGCTTTGTGTTTATGTTCTGAACTCCTTATGTTTGGATAAATGAAGTGTGCGTGTCTTCTTTTGGTCACTGGATGAGAACTACATGGCATACCAACATGATTATTACATTATCTAATTTCATCCCAACACATGTATTATTCAGGCCCTGACAACATAATACTTTCAGGGAAACGAAGAAATCTGTGCACCTTAAACCGCCTCTGAATGGTACTTTACTGCTTTTTCCTCTCTCCTGTCAAAACAGCAGCTTTTTCACAGAGGTCTCCATAAAGTGGTGATAAAAAAGCATGGTGTGGTAAAAATTATAATTTTAAAACTGGCACCACCACCGCATATGTAATTCACATTATTAATGTTAAGCAATCTTCATTTTTATGAGGATGCTGAAAGCTTAACCAATAATCCATACTGGAGCATTCCCTTAAGTAAGGTTTTTTACTCGCCCTTGCCACTCCAGGAATAACTGGCCCTGTGAGTCTTATATGTGCCTTGCCCTTTCAGGGAACAAGGTCACATTGTTTACAATGGCAGGACAATGCCTCTTAAACATTCTCCAAGGACAGAGAGATCTTTACTATGATGACTCAATAGTGTTCAGGACCCACGCTCACATCTGTAAAACATAAATTAATGTGTCATGTTAGATGAGAAGATGTTGAATAATGCATTGTACAATTAACACATGAACATAGTGTTTAAGGTGATGGATTCTGCCAACAATATGCCAAAGCTTCAGAAGAAGCAAGTGCTTCCACCAGCAAAGACACTGTGGTCTCAAAAGCTACACAAATTAAGATAAAGGGTCAGGCCTCCAGTGATGGTTCCCACACTGCAAATAAGACCTGAAGTAGTAATGAGTGGTCACCAGAGATCCACAGACTCCCAGCTGGTGAAAAAGTAAAAGCTTTGAATCAAAACCAGTAGGCAAGGCTGTCATACATCTCCATGGCACAAATTATGGAAGAGAGCACTCTGTGCTTATGTGGACCTTCTTCATTGGAAGTCTGCTTGAATGGATAGTCAGGATTGCCACTGTGAGGTTGTGCTCAGTGTCTTTCAAAATACAGATGCCATTAGAAATACTTCTCACATCATGTAAAATACTGTTATGTTTTTTTGTCTAAACAGGGTGGAAGAGAAAGGCATCGAATCGGAAATGATACCATTTGTGTGCCAGATTTTGAGCGTCCAAGTGTTACTAATGCTAATTTGAGTTTACATGTTAAAGGACACCACTGACAGATGGTGATACTTTATGATATGATAAGTAATATATTGATTATATAATGATTGTGAACTGACTTATCCTTCAGTGAGTATGGGCCTTTTCATCTCTTGATACTGCTCTGAGGTGCAGCCAATATCCAAAAACTAAACCAGTCATCCACTCTCCTTCACCATTATATTATGCAGTCGAAGAGGCTTAGAGAGTGTTATTAGTGTGAAGCACGCTTTGAATTATTTTAATTTACCCAGATACAGGGGTGAATCTGGGTAAATTCACCCCTAGTTATTTAATGATGTCTACTTCGACTGGAAATCAAGAGGGCGGTGCTCTTTACTACCATATGCCAGACAGACAGACAGGCAGGTCGACAGTTATGAAGACAGATGAATGATGCACCTTCAGCACACAGGGAAATTAGATCAGATGTTGACAGCTAGATGGACAGATCCCTGGTCTGACATTCAAATGTTTTCTCACATCTACTATCACATGTCTGTGGATGCAAACTCTTCCCAGATGAGACATGTTCCCCCTCTGTTATCTGCAAATTCATTCCTTTTTTAGCTCCATTATACATGTTGTATAATATGAGTTGAGCACAATGTGTGCTGTACAGCAGGTTGCCTGAGATAGACATTTCACAAGCAATAATATGTCTAAAGAATATTTCTGAAGTGTCCTGTGTCAGCAATCATGTTTGCAACTTTCAAAATTCACAACACAGAGCCAGTGTTTAAAGATGGGGTCTAAAGGGTTGATGCCTAAGAGAGATTGTAACACATTAAACAGTTTTTCTGGATTGCCAAACTTGTCACAGTACTCTCCTCTTGTGCTTTAAATGAATTCCATTTTGTGACTGCTTAATGTTCTCTACCATAAACAATTATGTAGGTCTCATATTGTATCCTACAGCGTTTTAAAACACAAATAGATAGTATACATATAAACCTATATAAACATAATGTAGTCTGTCATGGGAGATCAATCCTTTGCGACATTCAGCCTGAGGCCACTATCACACAGCAAAAAGGCGAGTGGAGTCGGTAGGTGGCAGTCGCGTCCCATTTGCAAGAGACACAAGGGAGGAATATTTCTCTCTCTCTGCTCTCGCGCAAATACACACAAGTGGGTGCGCGCTTAAACAATACTTTGCATTTGATTGCCCCTATTAAAACTGACCAATGAATGAGAAAGAGAAAGGTCAAGAATCAATTAATTACTGACAGTCTTCCGGTTAAGCTTCGCCTCTCCGGCAGTGGGGACATTTCAGAAGCCCTAGAAGTTCAAACAGAGAAATGTGAAGACTGAAAGAGAGGGGAAAGCAATATCCCCTGCCTTCACTGCTACAGTCCTGCGACTGACGGCAGCGCCGATCCACCAGCAGTGACTGGCGAAACAGTCGCACTTGGAGAGAAAAGCCTGTTAGTGGGAGGTAACCTACACGATGCTCCCCTCGTGCACTTATCAATTCAGTGTCCGTCCTTGCTGCGCCGCGCGTTTGATTTGGGTACACAAATGCCGAGCGCACTGAGGTACTGTAAAGCGCACCGATGGATGCAGCCTGTGTGCGCGTATTGGAACGGGGTAATTTGTGATCTTAAATCATCTTAAACACATTGCAGTCGACAGAAGAAGAAGAAGAAGAAGAAGAAGAAGAAGAAGAAGACGGGGCTTGGCCGATCAGCACTCTGTGGATAAAAACCCTTAAGCAATGTCTTACCCTCGTGTGTGTAACATCAATGGATAGGCGAGGCTTGAATTGGCGAGATGCAGATGGAACGAGGGCGCAGAAGTGATGATGAAGACAGGATGAATCCTGGCTCGGCGCGGAAAGCATGTAAGAATTGAGCTTTTGGTGTACAATGAAGGCTCATCGCACTTGAAGCCGCTGCCTGAATTTCTGATGGGGTTTTAAAGGCTTCTTGAAAATACCTGCTGGATTTTTTTTTCTCTCGATGTTACATCCCAGATTAACGCATTTTTCCTCTCGAAAATGGAGAACGAGGCAACCTGAAGATAAGAGAGATATAATGTTAAATCTCGGCAACTTTATCAATTCTCCAATGTATAGGATACCTATCCAACCACTAAACTGCTGGACTTCTTTCACCAGGAGTGAAAATAGAAATAAGCATCTTGAAATCCGCACTGGGTTGTGAGGTGAAATCTAATCAGATTCAGCAGGGTTGAGGACTAAGAAGTAATAGGGACTTAAAGAAAAGTTACATTTGAAAACGACAGCGAGCGGGACGTTAAAAGATCCCCACCTCTGCCCCTCAATATATGGATAATGGTCTGCCATATGACGGGCTTTTCAGGATATATCTAGTTGGAAACTGAACAGGCTACATGAGGTTCTCCGTGCTCTACGTGTTGTGGAGAGGTTACTTTTTTTAACATTTAATTGAGATCTGTGAGCAAATAAAAACAGTGTTTATTCACATTCACCTAAAGCATCGTTTTGGAGAAAATCTGGGACCACAGTGAATCGCTTTGCATCGGGAGAGTAGTTTCAACAATGGCACTTGTGGGTGCCTCCGTTTTACGTGCGTCCTGAAAAAAAGAGGAAATATCGGATGCATTATCGTCACCGTGAGAGTTAATATCATGTCATCTAGAGTGATGTGTGGATTACATACCACGTCGTTGTGAGAATGGGAACATAATGTGTCTGTCAAGAAATATCACCCCGGATTCTGCAAAATCGCCTGAGAATTGCGGATGTTTTTTCGATGCAGTTTTTTGGGAGGGAGCGGAAGAGGGACCGTTCTCCGTTTAAAGCAGAGACCCTGCAGCCCTCGGCGTCTTCTTGAACAAGTAAGTTAGTGTTTGTGGTGAAAAAAAAGAAGTTGGTCTGATTTCCTCACTCGTCCCTACAGCATAACTACCTCTTGAGGCAGTTCTTCATGTTGCATGTCCAAATGTTGCAGTTTCTTGTGATCACTGCAGTGATAGGAACTAAATCAGGGCGCAGCATTCCCAAGGATTTACCCTGACTAGCACTGCGGCCTCTGACTACAAGATCTCTAATCATCGCTGATTTGGAAGATAAGGACAAGATGCGCGCACTCGCGTGTCTGCTCGCGTTTTACCGCGCGCCCATGACTTGAGTACGCGAGCATCGAGCTTAGATGTCATAAGTAAAAACAACAAAAGAAAAAGTTTAGCTTTTCTACAAAACAGAGCAAGGCAAATCATTTGTAAAAGAAAGTATAATAAACGTGTGTGATTCTTTTCACCTTGTAATATCCTGAATGCTGACAAGGAGAATGCAATCCATCTATCAACCTATACAGCTATCCAATCTATACCTGCATGCTCTCAACCTGCATCTGAAATGTGCCATTTAGCACGGATATATGCTATAATAACCTTTGAGAAAGAAATATGGAATACATGAAAGATTTAGAATTGGAAAAAAAAATCCAGGATGGCATCTCTGGCATATTTGACTGTTGCCTAAATCGTCAGACATTGGTCTTTCTTCTTTTTCTTCGCAGTGAACAAGAGGTGCTTGTTCACTGCCTCTGTGGTAGCTTGTGAGGGAGCTGTCCTTCTTGCATGGTGCTGAAATCGTTCAGCTGGGGAATGAATGTTGTAGGTCATGGTTCAAAAATCTGGACCACTAGTCCACTGAATATAATCTTTTCCCAGTATGCAACAAAGCAACAGATGACACATTTGAGGGTTTGTGTTTGTGATACACAAGGAGGTTAAAAGCAAGCTGCATCTTCTGTCTATCTATCTGTATCCCCTCATCTGCTTCTTTGAATTAAGGAATAAGATTAATTATTTTAGGATGAGCATTGCCCTGAACAAAGGTTAGTACAGGTACAAGTGTTACATTTTTTACATCTGTGCTTTTGAACTCAGTAGCAAGTGATCTTAAAAATAGATGTCTGTCACGGTGGTGATAAAACCGTGTTGGTGGTAAAAGCATAAATAGAAGTGGCTGTCACTCCTCAGACAAAGAATGAATTGCATCTCTCACCTGTGAAAGTGAGAAACATGGTGAACATTATTCACCTACCGAAAGAGAAGCCCTCCATATGATGGAGGGACATCACCTTGGGGAGACAAATTAGACTGTTGATTTTATGTTTTTGCCCTGTCAGAGGCTTTAGCGTGATAAATCCTCCCTACATATTCCCAAGATTGCAGCTGTTTGTTGGCAACTGGTGCAGAGTGATTCATAGTAATAAGTAGAGAGACTATTCCTCCTCCCCATTTAACACTCCTCAAACCTTTTTATCCCTGGGGAGACTTTCTTGGAGATGGATGTGGGCTGTAGGTTTGGGATGTCATAGACTGTGTAAATATCCAGCCAACATAAAAAGCAAATGTCTTTACTCACTGATTCACCAGAAAACGCTGGATCATTGTTTGTTTATTTCACTAATGCTAGAGTGACAACAGCTGTATCCCTTGTGTGTCCCTATTAGTCCTTCTAAGCAGTGGGAAACAGCCTTAGAGCAGGTGCAGCAGAGGGACCAAGAGGGACTTCCTGCTGCTCACAAAAAGCCAGACTTCAGCTGATAATGTTGCTACCATAGACATCTTTTTTATGTCCAATTTCTTCAGCCATTGTTGTCTGACTTATCTATTGAAAATCATTCCATGGAGCCGTTTCAGAAAATGAATGAACTTGTCAGCTGGAAAAGGGCACCACTGCAATGAGGTGCCAGGGTCTTGCAAAGTGACAGACTGTATACCCATGTTCCCTTCCCACATTTCCTTTGTCATTTTTCCCTCCTCAGCCTGTGACTCAGTTCAGATCAGGGCCAGCACTTTGTGCCATGTAATAAAATGTTCATTTCTCAAATCGGATTAATCTCTGTAAAGCCCAGCTTAGGACACCATTAGCATTCATTCCTTTCACTGCCCCGGACTTGTATCAATAATGAAGCTACCCCTACATTTTTCATCCTCTCTGGGTATGAAATCTCTCAGGGGGTTTCATTCAATGAGAAAGGGAACAGTTACAGTGATCCGTTATCTACTCCCTTGCCTTTTGTATTGGAGACCAGCAGTGCGATGCAGTGGGTCTGAAGTGGTAGGCCAGATATGAGCTGGAAGGCATGATGCTAGAGGTAAAGGATGCCTTTTTATGACAATAGAGCTGACAGCATCCACATACACACAAGATGTTTTGGCATTTATTATTGTAAGCATTGTTTTTTTTTTACCAACATTCAAATGTTCAGTGTGTTGCATTTGACTTTCTACAGTAGCCTGCAGGGTATATTTCTATTGGAATTAGCAAAGGTTAATGTACCTTAAGTATCTTGAATGTGTCCTCAAAGGATAATAATAACTCCTTAAATATTTGCGGTGAAACCAGGTTTTAGCACTGTGGCAAATGTTTAAAATCTAGTTTACTGTCAAAGTTTATATAGAGCTTATGAAAATCCACATTATTATTACAAGTTAGCCCCTTGTCAGCTCTCAGTGGAGAAAAATGTGAAAGTGTCTGGATTTTTAGGTGAAGCAGCAGTGATGTAAGTCTTTGCAAAGTGCATCATGACTGATGTTTGCTGTTTTTGCATATGAGGTCAGTCTTGTGGTGATTAACCATGCATAGCTGCAGAGGTAGGCAGGAAGAGAGTCACCTTAAAGGAATTGACATTTGGAAGATGCTTTCATAAGCCAACAGTGAGCAAGCTCTAACGTGATAGTCACTGACACGGTGGTGCAAGTCTGCATCACAGGCAGCTATGAATGTGATAAAAAAAAAAACTCTGTTTCTTTTTAACTGTGCTGCTGGTAGATGACGCATGCACCTCTTTGAAGAGTGTTGTGGTCAGATTGGTTTGCTGTAAAAATGTAGCAATTTGTCACTATTTTCTCACTGTCACAATAGCATCCCCATATAGCCTTTATTGTAAAACAAGGAGTTGTTTCTAATCTGCCATGACCACTGTGGAAAATCAATTGAACCTGAGACTGTTGGTAGTTCATGCTAGTATAATATAATCTACTCTTCCAACCAAAAACAAGCAAGCATCTTGGGTGCAGCACACATACACAGACAGACATGAACGGTATCTGCAGTAGCCCCACTCATTAGTCATCCTCTCCAGCATGTCTGGCTGAATGCTCTGTCCAGGGAAAGAACAGCTGAGCAGGGGGACGGCTGCTGCACATTCCGCCAGTCGATGGATTAATCAATTGGTGTTCCAACTCAGCCCATCCATCTCAGGGAATAATCTGGAAGACATCATAAAAGTGCCATTCTGTCATTCTAGAGGCCAGGGAGCACTGCTTCTTTTTTTTATTTTTCTGACTCTCCCCCCGTCACACTTATTGCGGGAACAGGAGTGGATTAAATGGGATATAAATAAGTGTGTTCAGCATGGCAACATTGTGAGGTGTTTGCTTGTGTTTTTGCTATTTTGAAAGAATACAGAAATAGTTTTGCTGCTGTGACTCAGGGCTAAAAAGGAATTCTTCCAACTCCATCACTATCTTCCTGTTTCCTCGCTTACTTCGTAAAATCCAGCTAAGAGCACTGACCTGAATTCAGCGTGCATCATTACTTACCACTTGCCTTACATCACCCACCTTGTCGTGATGATGGTGTCTTTTCGACTTAGTAATCCTCACCTTCTTCTTCGCTGCCAGTCTCTCTTTTCTTGACCTCACTGTAATGTCACATGGTGCTAAAATGAGAGTGACAGCACCCGAGGTAGGACTGATCTGACGGCTCCATTAATAACAGCTTGCATGAATACAGTGCAAATACTCACAAACCCATTCTTTCTCTCTCACACACACACATACAAACCCACACACATAAACAGAACCTGGGCAGCATCTGTTTAAAGTGATGCTGGCCCTGGCCACCACATTAATTCCTGCTGCTAAATTAAAAGGTTAAATTGGACTGGGAAAGGGTGGCAGGCTATCTCTTGCCTCCCTTTATTTGTCCAGACTGTGCCTTCTGGAGGTAAAGCAAAGCACAATAAAAAAGAAAATTGAAGGCAAGGTAGGAAAGGAGACCTTCTTCTCAAATGCTGTTTTCTCAATCTTTTGTTGTTGACAGTGGAGGTGAGCATGCTTGGTGCTCTGTGCTCTAAACACTCAAAGTTAAAAACATTTGAACTGGAGAGATGCCCTTCAAACAGGTTTTTAGTGGTCGCATAGCAACAGAGCCATGGCTAGCGTATCCCCAGGCAGCTTATGAGCTGCTAGCTAAAAAAAGAGGTTGTCAATGGATGCCAGCCTTCAATGACAAAATCAGTAAGAATTTGGATTTAATATTGTAGGCTATTTCAAAATGCACAGACTGTTATGGTTCTTATCTAGGTTCATTAATGGAAATTTTCTTCACATGCAGCCATGTGTCCTGTCATCCAAATTAGTCACATTCTCAGTAGGGCTTATTGAAGACAAATACAAGCTGAGAAAGCAGTGTTATAGCGTGTACGTGCAAGAAGATGTTCCACTTACCTTTTAACTTGTAGTGATGTTTTTTAGATGAAAAGAAAATGCCCTGTAGCTGTAATGGATACTTGACCTGTTAGAGCTGATGGGCTTCTCCCAGTGGAGAAGAAGCGTTTCTTTCATCCAGTGTTTTGTCCATAACAAACTGCAAGCTTAATCTGCAGGTGTAGTTGCAGAGATTTTGTACTTTGCTCTCCAACAACGCTGAAATAGCATTTCACTCGGATCCACTTAATTTTCAGTACAATTTCCACATCTGAAATCATACAGGAAACCTTGAAGTAGGTTGTACTGAAGGGCAAATAATTTCTGTCACAACCTTGCAGCTGTTGCAATGTGCATGAATCAAATTGAGCAAAAAATGAATTGAAAAATTCAGCTTACCTTTGAGAACACCTCACAAAGCGGTTAAATTAAAAACCAATGCATTTCAGTAGCCTTCATCATGCTTTGAACCTGAGCTGAACACCAGCAAGAGTAGACTAGTCTCATCTTGCTGTAACTACTGAACAGGCAGGTTAACAAAACAAACATTACTTCCCCATGGGTGTATATTGTTTTAAAATATAATTTAAAAAAGGGTTTTGTGGAGAAAGACAAAAATTAAGAGAAAGAGAAATGTTCGTACATGGGTACACAATGTAATTTAATCACCTTTGATTAAGTATAACATGAAAATTGAAATGGTATGTTTAGTTTCTGCAATTATGTATGCAAACTCAATTTTGATTATCAGTGTAGATGGAATGTCCCATAATCAAAAGCTATGCAGTGTTATCTAGAGACTCTGGAACAGAAAGGTACATCATTTTAGTACAAAAACAGAGGTCATAATGAACCCTTATTTTTCTGTAGACATTTGCTACTGTTCTGTGCGTGTGTGTGTGTGTGTGTGTGTGTGTGTGTATGTGTGTGCGTGCGTGCGTGCCTGTGTATGTGAAAGCGCATGAGTGTGCCCTCCTAAACCAGTGCCTTCTGCAGACCCAGGGGTTTACCAAGCTTTACCGTCTGTCTCTCAGATCTGCTTTTTAACTCATAAACCCAATCAGGCTGGCAATCAGATGGTAGCTCAGCTCAGCTTCGCAGCATGAGCACGGTCATCAGTCAAAGCCACACAATACAACACAGCGTGGTCACACCCCAACTTGCAGTCACACATTCTCTTACTGTTGAGCTGTACAGACATTGCATCTTTGATTATTCCGAGGGAAAAAAGCCCCCTGTGTCCATGACCACATATGCTCACACCTATGAAGACACACCAGTGCAATGAATCACAAGGAATCACACCTACTGTTAAATATTTGACTCTCACAAAAACCTTACAGAAACACAAAAGAAGGCACCACTTTCAGGGCAGACTTCATACTCTGTTCAGTGCTTACAATTATTTATCTATTTTCATTCATGAGTGCATGTGCATGCATTTATACATGATGTGCGTGTTTATCTGAGTGTGTATCTGTGTGAGTGTCAATATCTTTGTGTATTTTTTTCACTACCCACTCACCCACTCATCCTGTTAGTCTCTGACCTTAATGTGTCACTCATCCTGGCACCTGCATGTAGGCAAGGCTGCCCTACTATGATAGTTTTGATCTGACAAGGATAGACTTACACTTGATTTAATCCAAGTTGTCTCTATGGAGTCTGCTGAGGTACCAGTCTGTTCGACTGCTCAGGTCAAGGCCTTGTGACAAGGGCTGTCACTCCACTGCATGTGTGAGAAAGAAAAAGAAAACACTTTGAGCTTTGAGACGCTAGCTGCTGAAGGGCCTGGATGGATTGAGAGAGCACATGCATGCCTAGTTAATGGATAATCCCCCTCATACACATCAAGAATTCATCCTGAACAGATGTCACCTCATATAATTAAACACTTGCACTTGTTTCCAAACAGGCAGCTTGTCAAGAATCAAGGTGACAAAAACTATTCCATTTAAAAGTTTGAAAGTCAAGGCTTCTTGGTCTTTACATATCCAGCTCATAATAAGGCTGCAACAAAGACCAATAATAACAATAACAAAAACTAAACAAAAGTAAATATAGATAAGTTTAATTAACACAATATCACACAACAGCAACTGCTGGAAGTTCTCTATCAATGACAAATGTTAGTTTGTATGTCAGCAGGTAATATTTCTCATTAATGAAAACAACCAAATTAAATTGATGGCTATACGTAGTCAAGAGAGGCAGTGGAGCTAATCATGCTTGATGGGAAGAGGGAAATGTGTGTGTGTGTGTGTGTGTGTGTGTGTGTGTGTGTGTGTGTGCCTACAGCCCAATGGCTAGCCTCCTGCAGCCGGTGCCAGACTCCTCACTATTTGGCTGCAGCCCGTCTGTCACCGAGGAGAGAAAATAGTCACACAACATTCAAGGCCTTGTCATATTTCATTTCCTTTTAGTGAATACATTCTAATCAGTTTAACCATTGGCAGCTATGATTCAGTGGAATTGCAAGTAGGTATATTGTTTCAAATGTATGCACTACAAAACTGATATAAGGAAGTAGGATAATGTTACAGTATATTACAATTATTTGGATTATTTAGAGCTGATTATACAATATCTTGTAAATTCAAATAAATGTGTCTTCCTTGTCTTGATGACAATTTGCTTTGGGTTGGATTTAAAAAGGGACATTTCTTTGTTTGTTGAAAATCCACTACAAAGCTATTGTTGCAAAAATAAATTATACATATATATATATATAGCTGCTACTGAGGTAAGATTATGTGTAATAGTTTCCAGTACAAATGTTTTCGAGATGTGGCAGCTACACAAGCAAGAAATATCACACTTAATTCCACAAAAAGAGAAAGAATTCATGTTGGACACACAGGTGGAACAAGAGCCAAACACTCGTCCACATGACAGAGACCAGGGTTTAATTCCTAGAAATGATAACTCCAGCTTGGTTGTGAAATGTTTTTGACAATGTTTTCTGTTGGGAAGCCAGTGAGGGATCATTTCATCTTGCTGCATTAGTGATCGGTTAGGGCTGGCAGGGGCTTTGCGAACCTCTTCGAAAGAGGGAGAGGAATTCATCTCTTGAAACTTTAAACTTTTCAGCTCCTTCTTTACACTTTTAAGCTAATGACTCCTAACTTGAGCTGAATTCAAATGTAAAATAATATAATTTCAGGTTTCATCTTTTTTCATCAAATGTTCTAATTTCTAAAGTTTATCCTTCTTTTTTAATATGAAAAGTGTCTGTTCTCTCTCTGTTTGTACTAGTTCTAAGTCATATGGTGTTTTGTGGTGGCTAGATATTTATATTTGTAGGTTTTCCAGAAAATTAGATTTTTTTTGCTTGATGGCTTGCTGGCTGGAAGGGCATCGCACAACAAGGCAGAATTTACAGCATTACATAATATTTTGCTTGCTTATAGTACAGGATTTTATGCAGTGTGGAAGTCAGTTGATTATATATATATATATATATATATATATATACTATTTTTAAATGTTGTTAAGAGAATATTCTCAAGCAGGTGTGACCTCCTCATCTTGTCAGGCTATCAATCGAAGAGTCCTTGATATTCCTTGTATGTGATTTTGTGGTTTGATCATTCCCTGCCTTCCCCTGTCTGTCGCAGTGATATAGTGATTATGTATTGTAACAGGGGAACTTTCCAGGCTCTATGTTGACTGCTAATTGGGCTCCAGTGTAACGACTGTGTCATATTAATGACCCAGATCCAGCTCATTGTAATATTCATGAGCTGTGAGGATTGCCTTTTCTCTCTGGGACTGCATGGTGCAGAGGTTTATAAGTGTGTGTGTTTGTGTGTGTGTATGATGAGAACGCGTGGGTGCAGGGAACAAAGGTTGATCACTGTGTACAGCTCTTCTTCAATTTATCCTTTTGTGTTCCTGAAAAGTGGTTACAGTGCTTGCAGCTTTGTTTCTATTATGTGGGTTTCTCCCTTTCCCAATTTCATTGATATGAAAAGGTGTGTGTTGATTTAAATCTGAATCTGATCTATAGACACGTGTTGTTGGGTAATTGGCTCTTTTTGTGACACATTATGTTGAAAATGAGACAGGAAGAACAGACTGGAAACCAGGTGGTCTGTGTTAAATCATCCATTTCAAAAGCAAATCCAGAATGAGTTGTTTTTACAGAGAACGACAAAGCCCTTTGGGAGACGTGTGTTTTTTTAGGGCAGTGTGAACAGGTTAAAGGGTCTTCTGTGCCTGATGAAACAGGTGGGACCCCTACAGTCACTGGCATGCAATCCTTCCTCTTCCTCCCCCCATCAGTGTGATCTGTATTTGCATAACACTAATCGGAGCATAAAAGAGAGTCAGATTCTTTCTGTATTCATTAGCTTCATCTCTAGGTGTTTCTTAATTCTATAAAGGCCCTATCATGTCCTGGCCATCATATTGCATATTTCTCTGCTCTAAGGCACAATTCTGCTGTGCTATTTTTTTTTGCGATGCCTGAATTGGAATGTGGAGTTTTGTAGTTAAAAGAGGTCATATGAATGTGAGGTGTCCCTTACGGCAAATAAGGCTAAACCACTTCAGTACAGAACAGAAAAGAGACAAGTTCTTCTTTTTGTAGTCTGGACAAGATCACAATGGACATGACTGGTTGACTGATAAGACAGGGCAAGGTCCTTTTGAAGGACACATGAGTGTCACATCCTGATTGTGAGGTGTATAAGTTAGGAGCTACTACCTCATCGCTATGTGTTTTGAGAACAATCAACCGCAAACTTCACTCTGTTCTGGACTTAGTTAGTGACTCTTCCCTAATTGGAATTCTTATTTTTGTTTCATTCCAGTGTTCAGTTTTGAAAGGCGAACCTTAATGGTAAATTGTGTTTCCTTCTACAGAGTAAAATGTTGCTTAAAAAAACAGGGGGTGTTGCACCGGCTTCCGTTTTCCAAAGACAAATTTGAATTTAATGAAGACTGAAAGTGGCTCTGTGGAGTCTCTGGCATAACGTCAGATCCAGCACGGTAACTTTTTTTCAGTGATGAGGCATTCATTATAGCCAGTTAAGAATGGCAGCTATCAATCTGTAAATGAGCTGTATAAGTCATATAAATTATACTGCAAGTGTAGGAAGCACACCCATAAATGCCGAAAATGCAAATAGACTTCAATGGCTTGCTGAGCAAACAGGGAAAGTGTAGACAAGGTTTTTTTTTCACTACAAAAAGCTAGGATCCTCCATCCTCTCATTTAACGTGACAATGGAGGATTTCATCATTGTGAGGGAAAAGAGACTTACTGACTTAGGGGAAATCTAATGTTCTCTGTGGTGAAATAGGGGAACAAATATTCAAGACTGTTCTGCCATTTTTGTACTCATTTGTTCCAACATCAAAGGATCGACTGCATTGTGATTACAGCCTCTGTAAAGTGGACCCTAATCCAAATTAATTGATGGAGCAATGCTGGAACATGCTAACAAGAACTGTATTGTTTTGTGTGCTTCAATGAGAAAGTTCACCATGAATGTTTGAAGTGGATTACATTATTTTTTCTGTTTTCCATTGACTTCTCATCTGTCTGTCAACATGATTTATTTAGCTTTTAAATATTAGAAACACTTTGTTGCGATATTACAACCTTGTACCCCTTAGAACATTGCTCTATTGGCAATATTTACATACATTTTGAATTAAAGAGGAGACACTGGAAAAACCCAGCACATTAATAAAGTGGCCTATATACATTTATATTGCATTAATATATGTTAACCTACAGATAAGGAAATTATTGAAATAAAAACACATATTTGAAAATAGTTTGGTATTACAGTCTCGATTCAAATAATAGTGGAAGCTAATAAAACCACTGAGAGTATTAAATTGAGTATTGGCTTGTTTGATGTGTATAACTGTAACATAATTTGAAAAAGGAAGAATGTGCTATTTTTTATCTCAAAGTTAGTTTTGCTTTAAAAATAAATGATGCAACATTAACGGTGTATACACTGGTCCCAGACTGACAAGCCAGCCACATCATTCAGACCAACCTGAAACAATCTTTGGAGCAGGACAGCGCATTGTGTAACAACAATATTATTTTAGTGGTAAATACCATTCCAAGCATCATAAAATTAATCAAATAGAATAAAATCAAAGAACTTGGACTGCGATCAGGCAATTATGAGCAAAGGGGGGGGGGGGGGGTACTTAAAATAAACTTTTAAGTACACGGGTTGGCGTATTGTATTTTGGCATTAAATACATGAATGAATATAAATT
>JAVQJL010082192.1:0-45914 GCA_036024295.1 Nannoperca obscura | reverse complement strand
AAACATTGTTTCGAGTGTGTGTGTGTGTGTGTGTGTGTGTGTGTGTGTGCAGACAGAGCTCTAACGCAGGCTTCCTGCGCTTATTTGCATGTCTTGGTTATTTCCATACTGGAAGTTTGGCTGTGAGGATGGTTGTGCTGGGGGGCAGTGACATAGTGGGGGGGTGGTGAGGTGAGCGGTGGTTGTGGAGTATGTGTGTGTGTGTGTGGGGAGGGGATTTATAGGTATATTTGCATTGTGTGTCTCCAGCAGCTCTCGGTCTCTCTCTCTCTCTCTCTCTCTCTCTCTCTCTCTCTCTCTTACACACACACACACACACACACACACACACACACACTCCCAAAGGCTCCATTTGACATTCAAATGATGGGAGCTTATCCAGCAAACCTTTGAACGCTCCTCCTGTATCGGATCTCTCTCCCTGCCGCTGCACATATACTCATACACTGAACGCTGCACATATACTCACATACAACGGACGCTGCACATATACACACAAACACCGAACTCTGAACATATACTCACATACAACGGACGCTGCACATATACACACAAACACTGAACGCTGCACATATACTCACATACACCGAACGCTGCACATATACACATACACTGAACGCTGCACAGGTCAGTAGCAAAACTGCACTTGTTAAAAAGACTTGTTAGAAGTTTTTAGTGTTTTTAAATACACATGTCCGTGTGTGAACAGCCAGCAGACACTGAACTTACATATATTCCTGTTTCGTTTTACAAGCTGTACATAGCGCTGTGTGTAGTGTATAGTTATTCCCAACACTAAACTATGCAATTTAAATGAAGTACATCACATGCCTCATCAGCACATGACAGTATACAGTATCTATTACCAGGCACTATTTTTGTGTATATATTGTATATATTATAGTATGGTACAAAGCTCAGTTTGAAGTCACATTTTCAGGTTATTTTCTTTTATTACTCTTATTGGTCTCTTTGACTTAGTTTATGTCTAATAATATGAAATTGATAAAAAAATAAGAGGTCAGGTCAGAGCTTATTTGTGGAGTAAGGTGCAGTTTATTAATACATTTTACTTGTGCTGTTAATCTAAACCTATCTTACATCAGTCTTTTAACATTTTAACTTGAATGTTGAAAAGAGTGTTCTTACTGTGACATGAGATCCATAAATAAATCAAATCAAATGAAAAGCAAACTGCTGCCAAAAGCCAAAAAACAATAGTTTTTGTTCAGTTTGATTTCATTTGAATTAAAGTCAGATGAAAGTCTAAGATGCAATTCAGTGTCACTGCAGCCATAAAAAGACAAAGATGGAGTATAAACACAATATATCATAGCATAACATATGCTAATAATATAATTATATACTATACTATAATATGACACTGAAATCACTTAATATGATCTTTATATGATTTGTTGTGTGTGTCACTTTGAAGAAGTTGAATGTCATTAGGAGCCACAGCAGCGCGACATCTTAAAATATCTGAATCTTTTTCTCTCTTCTGACATTTAGAGCAAAACGGGATCGACTTCAGTCGACAAGTGAGTAACTTTTTAATAACTTATTGCACTTCCTGTGTTCAAACTCCCATAAACGAAGCTTTCATGAATGAACTCTCTGTCTTCAGGAGGATTTGTATTCTTGTATTGTTTTGTTAACATGTAGTAACCTTTTTCCTGTTTGCTACCTCGCTCAGACACAGTAATGTTTGTATGCTGCACAGTGGGTGAAACCGGTGTCAAAATGGCGTTTTGTGACGTCATTTAAGGGAAAACAAGGATCAAGTTCCTTTAATCTTTGAAGAAAAACAATAAGCTACACAGTCCCTCGCGATCAGCTGTGTGTGGCTTTTATTTAAGCACTTTCTCCTTTTAAAATAACTGAACCTGCCAATAAATGTTGACTGGGAGCATTAAGAGAAAGTAAAGACTTGAACCGAACCAGCAGGATCCAGCGGTCTCACTGCTTGGATGGATGAGGAACGGATAAGTCTGGTGTTATTCGTGTTAAAAGACTAAAACCAACAATTTCAGTCCGTGTATGAATACTTCTGTGGCACTCAGCACCAAAGCCGGTCGATTCCAACCAAAGACGAACCTTTAAAAACAGGCCACGAATATATTCTTTATTTTATAGAAAGGTTAAAACAGATGGTCACTGTAGTTTTTAGCAAATGTTTTAGATCAATACTTGATTTGGTTTTTAAAACAAACATACCAGCCTCAAACGGTGGGCAATTGCGAAACAGAAAAAATAACTCAAATTATACATTAAGCCCCAAAAACTTGTACATCAAAATAAATAATTACATAAAAAGGGGGGAAACAAATTATTATGGTGTTATAATGGGGCTTCAGGGCACAAATAAATTGTTAAAAAAAGGGCTGTTAAATGTAGTTTTTAGCATCTGTTACTAAAACAGGAGCACATATTTTGGGGACTATTTTCAGCCATGGAATAATACACATTTGATGCTCTAGTGAGTATTTACAGCAGCAGAACAGTGTACGTGGGACTAAAAATAAACTACAGTGACGGTGTTCACGTTAATTAAGGAACACATCAGTGCAACATGTGGCTCATTGATGTGTCTTTAATAGTTTTCTGACAATCGTTGAGCTCTACGGCACAGAGGAATACGATTTATCAGGGTTCGGATACACAGACGATACTTAGTTAGTAGGATCAATAATATGTTGGTTTTTCTTTTGATGGGATTAGTTGAGAGGAATAAGACAAATATAGATAATCACAAGGCTTTCTTTATCCTTTCACAGACTTAATAACGAAGCTCAGTTGCTATATAAATAGCCCACGTGAATGATACTGAACTTTTACTCGGGAAACAAGCTTCAACTGACTTTTAGTCGGCTAACATCCTCAGGATAAGCTACCGGCTCTCCCCGCAGATGTCAATAACGACTGCCATTTCTTCAGAAACACATCAAATAGTTTGCAGCTATTTGGATACTTCTCCAAACACGCAGGGGGAGGGAATTTTTCTCAGTGCTCGTGTTTTAAGGAAGTGACATGGCTTCCAGGGGTTATGGGGGAGGTGTGTGAGGGGGAGGGATATTTGCATACTGGCTTGCCAGAGGGGAGGGAGAGTCTATCACTCTTTGTATCATGTTTAGTGACCAAACTGGTCCTGGAGCGAGTGTACACGAGTCTGTGTGTGTGTGTGTGTGTGAGTGTGTGTGTGTGTGTGTGCTGCCTCTACACACAGAACACACACACACAGTCTGACAGATTATGCAAGACCAAAACATTTCCTATCCTCTCAGCTCTACAAAGTTGATCCTTTTTTTATTATTTAGTTTATTCATGAGGCACTCAAGCTGATGCTGTTTGGTTGTGCTTTGAATGTCTTAGATTAAGACAGAGGCTATCAACGACTCACCTCACTCAGCCGCCACCCTGAAGACATGTCACCTGACACAGAGCTTGCCGATGTCTGGAGGTCAGCTGTCTGGGGTAAGATGTGAACTGGGACTCACTCGATAGCTGGTTATTTTATATCTTAAGCATGTTGTCTGAGAGTGTATGAGCCTCTCATCAGAGGCTGGGTTTCACAGAGTGGGAGAGACGGAAGAAGTATTCTGACTTTCTAAAGTAGAAGTAGAAAAACAACAATGCAAAAGTACTCTGAGGTGCACTTCACACACAAAGATCAGTTTTCTTGTGAAGTGGAGCACTAAAACAGTGTGTAACGTCGTCCATGTGGCTCTAGAGGAGCTTCGTCAAGTCTGAGACCATTACCCCGATGATGTCATAGTGATGTCATTAGGGTTGTCTCAGCTTGGGCTGGGAGACGACACATTTTGTTTAACAAAAAACAAAAAAGCAGCCCGAGTTACAAACTGCAAGTGTGGAAATTTAAAGATGAGGACTTTTGACAGGCAGGGAGGGTCTAACGAAATAACCGAGTTGCATTGTGGGAAATGTAGGATAGAGCGAGCACATATTTTATAAGATGATCATGTTTTGTAGGAAAAATTATTCAACAGAGTAACTATAACTCTCAGATATGTGTAATAGAATGAAAAGTATAATATTTCCTTCTGAAAAGTGGAGTCGAATTTTAAAGTAGCGTAAAATTGAAATATTCATGTACAGAAAGAATATTTTAGAATTACTGGTAAGTGAAATGTTTGTGTTAAGTGCTCATATACAGTATATTTACTTCAAACTCAACCCTGAAGCTCAGTCTTTATTTACAGGTGAGTCAAGACTCATTTTGTTGTTGTGTTGTTTGTTGTTTTGCTCCAGGAGCTCACCTCTCTCCACACCATGCAGCAGCTGGTTCTGATGCCCCCGTCTCACCTGTCATCCCCCTCTCCCTTCCTGCTCTCCCAGAGCCCCACCAGCCACCCAGGTCTCAATCAGATTTCTTGCCAAGAGTTAGATTAGATGAGAAGATCCACTCTCATGTGTAGCTTAGCATAAAGACTGGAATGAGGGGGAAACAGCTAGCCTGCCTCTGTCCAAAGGCAACCAAATCTGCCTGCCAGCGCCTCTAAATCTCCTATTAACACGTATTATCTCGTTTGTTAAATCAGTACAAAAGTCTAAAAATTACACGTTGTGATATTGAGGGTGGGTATGTACAGGACTATTTGTTGGCCAGGGCGCAGCTACGAAGCATAAATGTATTTATTAGTATAGATTTGTTTCCTTTAAGGAGTAGTCCAACATATTTTCTTTTTTTCCAAGAGTCACGTGAGGAGATTGATATCACATGTCACATGTAAATGCAATGCTGGAGGCAGGACATGGTTAGCATAACGTAGCATCAAGACCGAAAGCAGGGGGGTAAACGTTAGCCTTGTTCCCTGTTCGTCGCAAACAGAGATAATTGATCAAAACCTGCTGTTTTTCTTTGCAGCCCTTCTGCAGCAGAACCTGCTGTCTCTTCCTGGCCAGAGTCAAACTAGTCTCCTTCAGCATCAACCTGGACTGGCTCTGACTCCACAGGTGAGTCCAGTCCACTTCCTGTCTGCACACACACGAGCACAAAATATAGTTAATGGGACATGTGCTGTTTAACGTGGCTGTAATCCATATATCAGATCACATGAAGAACCAACAGACAGTTCAACTCACTCTGCAGTTCTACCGGGCTTAAGGGAGCTTTGTGGCATCTTTCAACTCATTGTTTTGGTTTTATATTATGCAACCTAACTGTTTTGTTTCAGTTTCTTTCTTTGTTTCCACAAAAGCTGTAAAAACCCACTGTAAGTTACAGTTAAGGTTCAAAATTCCACTTTTGGTACAAATGGTAAAAGTACAAGAATGTACATATAAAGGGCACCAGTGCAGTAAATACACTAATAACAAGCCTGCATGGTCGCAGAGAGAAAGTCCAAATCTGAACATCTGGCCTAGTAGAAGTTGAGTCTTGCAGATACATCATAGTTATTGTTGTGCTACATCACCTTTTCTGTGACGTTCCTCTGCTCCAGGCCATGAATCGCTCTGGTCTGGCAGGACCGTCTATGGAGAACCACATGGACATGTCCCACCTGCAGATGCCCAAACACATGTCAGTACCACCACAGGAAGAACCCAGTGATCTGGAAGAACTGGAGCTGTTTGCTAAAGCATTCAAACAAAGACGCATCAAACTGGGCTTCACCCAGGTAATTAAGAGGAAGAACTCATCTTTAAAGGTCCTGAAAATATGTTTTCTCAGATAGATTGCTACTGTGAGCAATGTGGTGTTACATAAACATGTTCATTTCTGCCAAAGTCAGAACAGTTTTGGTCATTTTTCTGTATTTCTGTTTTTGCCCTTGTTTTTCTGATTGGTTTGAAGTTGCATCACATACAAACACACCAATCAGGATTTAGAAACATTTGAATGAAAACTTGATGACAATTGTAGGATTACAGAATTGGTTTGTGTTCAATTCAATTCAATTTTATTTGTATAGCGCCATATCATAACAAAGTTATCTCAGGGCACTTTTTCATGTTGACAGCCCTGTCAATCAAATATGATCAAACCACACCCACAGTCTTGATGAAACACATTAGTTGACTTTTCAAGTGGTTCAAGATAATTTACTCTTTTTTATGCTGTATTTGTCAGTTTGTGCTGAAACTACGATCCTGCAGTACTTAAACTTTATTACAAATTGGGAAAACAAAGGTGAACTGTAAAAGAATAACCCAAACTGACCTTTGTTAACATCCATCACAGTTTACAAACCGACTTCCCGTGTCACCTTTCACCTACACAGTATTGCTGTGCAATAAGGGATGATTAGCAACATTTCAGACGTGCACCCTCATTTTTCCTTCTTAATAAAGTGATTTATGTAATTTTGCACGTTTAAAGTGTCATATCTCATATCTTGTAACAATACTTCACATTGAACATTTTTACTGCTTTTGTTTTGATCCAGAATCTATTTAGAAAAAATGAACACAAGAAAAGTCTTCATGTTTTTTATGTTGCCTAAAATGGCACTGACACCTGATAGAATATGAGTTCATTCTCGATCTTGGAACCAGTAGTTTGACAAAAATCTCAAATATATTTAGTGCTGACATCTATACTTTGACTTTTGCATGAGGGTGATATAGTTTATGTGTGTGTGTGTGTGTGTGTGTGTGTGTGTGCGTGTGTTTCACCACAGGGAGACGTGGGCCTTGCGATGGGAAAACTGTACGGAAATGATTTCAGCCAGACCACAATCTCTCGCTTTGAGGCTCTCAACCTCAGCTTCAAAAACATGTGCAAGCTGAAGCCTCTGCTGGAGAAATGGCTGAGTGACGCAGGTACAACAGTCACAACCATTTTTATTTTTTATTACAGTAACGCTGATTATTCTGGCTTGAGGGGCTGGAACAATCATAAACGTCTTTAAGAAGAACATTTTTAGAACATTTCTTTCATTTTATTAAAATAATTGTATATAATTAATATTTCAATCCCCAATAATAACGTGGTAAAAATGCTGCTGCATTGTAAATATTTTTGAATGCATTATTCCTGTAGTGTCTAGTTATGGTTCAACTAAAACCACCTTGTTAAAGGAATAGTTTGACATTTGAGCTGGAGCAAGTGTACAAACGTCATGTCAACAGGGGAAAACAGCTAGGCTGGCTCTGTCTAAAGGTTAAAACACCCACCTACCAGCACATCTGAGCTCGCTGAGTAACATGTTGACATTTACATTACAGTTTTACATTTTTCCTGAAATGCTGAACTGTTCCTTTAAGGCAAGGGTCCCCAAACTTTTTCCTGTGAGGGCCACATAACTTTTCTCTTCTCTGATGGGGGCCGGGGTCAGTTTGTAACAGAAAAAGTGTGATGATCGCAGGGGTGCCTAAATGTAAACATTTATTGTTTTCCAGAAAGCCACACATAACCAAATATTAATAACCCTTTCTTCACAATAATCTTCACAGAAAAAAAAGTCAGGAAATAAATAACAACCAAATAACCCTCTTTTTTCGCCATTATTCTGTTGTATTTGACAGGGGCTAGTCTAGGCGTATCCGGCCCGCGGGCCTTAGTTTGGGGACCACTGCTTTAAGGTGACCGAACTTGGGTTTGGGTATATCTGGTGTATTACAGTAATCCAAAACCAGACCACATCAGACTTAAACCTGCAGTGGTCAGATTAATGAAATTGATGGGAATGCAAAAAACTTTAAAAGTTGTTTAGCAGAAGAAACTTTTTCAGAGATTTCAGAGTTAAAACCATAACAAACATATCTTTAGCATTAATTCTGCAACACAAAATATGCTCTAAAGGTTTTATTGCAACTGTGATTTACCAGATCGTATTGCTGCTCAAAAGTGATGATGACTGTCCATGCCATATTTTTTTTACATTAGAGAACCAACCTTCTGACTCGATGAGCAACCCTACCTCTTTGGCGCCCATGATCGAGGGCTACGGGCGCAAACGAAAGAAGAGGACAAGCATTGAAACGAACATCAAGATGACTCTGGAGAAACGTTTCAATGATGTGAGTTATGTAAATGACTAGAACATCATTTGTATAACAACCACACCTGATCTCTACATCTGTTGCAGACACAAGTAACTCTATGACACTATAACACATTTATGTTATAATAATTGACAAATAATAATTAAAGCCACTACATGTAGAATTTTAATGTGATTATAAAACTGTTCAAATGACCAATTATCAAATTATCATTTTAGTGTCTGGATTGCCATTAAATTTTGTTCAGACATCCCTGTTCCCCTCAGGATGAATTGTAATGACTTGTTAATTCCTGCAATTTTCCTACTTTTCCACTGTCAAAATGCAAATAATACAATGTTTGATGTCAAAATACCTGCAGAACTAATGATATTCCCATCAACCTCAGCTGTAGTTGGTGTTTAGAGCTAATAAGCAAATGTTAGCACTTTAAAATATGATGGTGAACATGGTAAGCACTGTACCTAATAAACATCAGCATGTTGTCATTGTGAGCTCATTAGCATGCTGACATTAGCACATAGCTCAAAGCACACTTGTATCTAGCCCCAGCTGTAGTTTGTGTTTAGTGCTAATCAGCAAATGGTAGCATGCTAATACGCTAAAATGAATGACTATTACTCACTAATCAGCATTTTAACATTGTTGTAAATATGTTATGTTATTATGTTATGCTAGAATTAGCATTTAGCTCAAAACACCACTGGGCCTAAGGTGCTTGCATGGCGGTTTGTTCAACAACCGCGCCAAATTACAGAAATTCACATTTTACATATAGTGGCTTTAAATGCCTCAGTCATAGATGAATATCACGGACATCATCAGTGGTTACCAGGCAGCTATCAACCTTAAAATGCTTCCCATGCTAACATTTAAAGGAGAAGATCATGAACATTTCTGGTTTTCAGAACCCCAAGCCCAACTCCGAGGAGATTACCATGATCTCAGAGCAGCTGTCCATGGAGAAGGAGGTGGTTCGAGTTTGGTTCTGTAATCGGCGCCAGAAGGAGAAGAGGATCTACTGCCCGGTGACTAGTTTATCGGTCAAATCACACAGCTACAACTCCAGAATGGTTAGCTGTCTAAGATATCAATCTCTTTTACTTTAACATGGAGGATAGTGGCACCTACCTGTGGCAGGTGTGTGAGAAGCTGAAACACCATGCCATTCTTTGTTATTTCCCTTAAATTCAACCAGCACAAACATGTCACATTAATGGGTCACCTTCTTGGATGTGGCTGTGCTAATATAAAACATTTTTCAGCTTCACTCATTTCCAGTTGGTTGTTTTTCTACTCCTTGTCTGAACTGCCCAGGTGGCTGCTTATCCAAAGTGCCTCGTGTGCTTCGAAGTAGCTTGTGCAAACCACCAAAGTTCACTCGTCTTTTGCAAGTTGTGAAAGTTCAGTAAAGGTTGTTGTACACTCAAGCCGTCCTCAGGGTTATGAAAGAAATACCTGAAGAGACATTTTGCTTTTTTACCGCTGACATTGGTTGACACACCTTTTTAATGAAAAACAGCTGGAATCAGAAAATAAATTGCAGTTCCTGTAGGTATTGTGATACACAAACTGTTGGTGATAAAACCAATATGTTTTCCAGTCCTAATGTGAAGTTGGCTTTATCTTGATCTCCTTTCACACTGTTTCAGGCCTCAACGTCCAGATCCTACAGCCCTCTGGCTTCAGGTGGAGGCAAGTACTGTTTCCTACATTCAACTGTCATTGTTACCTGATTATGATTCACTCTACTGTGACTGACACTGGGTGTTACTGTAATGTACTGTACGCCACTGTGTTCCTCTATATTAGTGTTGCATTTTACAGCATTAGTTAGTGTGAAAGATATCTCTCATCCTACTATCTAGGGATAATTTGCACTTGAATCAAAAGCATACACAGTTAGTGCTGTTTATGCTCCATGCATGTGTCTGTATGTGGCTTTCTGCATGTTCAATCATGTTTTGACCTTTTTCTTTCCAGTTTCATCAAATTCATCTCCAAACAGCGTAAGCCGTGAAGCTTCCCCCAACGGTCTGTCCACAGCCTCCGTCTCTTTAGCGTCTCAGGTCAACCCATCTTCCTACAGCACACCAGGGTAAGAAACGTAAACCTAAGCTCTCCCGCGGACTACTTTTCTCTCATACACGATCAAGATACCACCAACATGGAGCCTTTGAGCCGTGAAAAGCCCATTTATGGTGTACGTGTCCACTTGTTGTTAAAAGGAATAGTTTAATATTTTGTAAGTGCGCACGTTTGCCTTCTTTCTTTCGAGTCAGATGAGAAGGTCGACGCCACCTCTCATGTCTGCACGCTAAACATGAAGCTACAGTCAGGAGACAGCTAACTCAGTTTAGCACGACTGGAAACAGAGCAACGGCTCTCATGTCACGTTTTGAAGTGCAAATTTGGCTTTTATTATTTAGAGACAGCAGAAGAGAGACAGGAAAGGTGGGAGAGAAAGAGAGGATGTAAGGACTCAGCCTTAATAGTAGCATCTCACCTCCACCAGGTGAGCTACCTGGGCCCCCCATCTTGTATTTAAACTACGTATGTACGTACATAAACTGTATGTAAAATGAGAACTTGTGGCTTTACGGGCAGTTATATGCTGGACTATTTCAAGGCAGACAGACACGAGAGTGATATCTATCTTGTCACTGAACTCTTGGCAACAAACGGAATCAGCATATTTCAGAAAAATGCTGGACTGTTTCTTCAAACTAATGATCAAAACTTAATTGCTGAATGAAGTAAAGCTTTCTGTCACTTTTACTTGCCTGCGTGGATAACCCTGTGATCCTCCCTTCGGCCTGACAGGTCCTGGTACCGCACATGGAATCCCACTGCGTATCATCACTGAGAAACACGAACTGTATCATACGAAGCTTTTGAAGATTGTTTTGTTTGAGAAGGATGTACACTGAACACAATGTCCCTGTTACGAGCAGGGCAGCAACTACAGGCTAAACATTACACGGACTCATAAGACAAAAGCAGCAGCACAAGCAAGAGGACTGAAACCCATCACACTGCTGTCAACACTCGAGCTCACGACAAGTCCTATTAACAGCTCCCCATCGAGCAAAGAAGAATTATACACAGAAACACACACTACAGATACCAGAAACACTGGTGGGAGTGCTGGATTTATAACTATTTGAATGTTGAAGGATTCGGGTCCAGATTGTGTGCCAAGCTGTTCCTTACGCCACCTCTATGCTGCATTATAATGATCTGAGTTTGCTGTTATTGTATGGTTTTATGTTCATATTATAGTTAGTGTTATGTTAGTGAATCCAATGCAATCCTAAACTGTGTACTGCTAGCCTGTCTAAATGAGAATACAGTCAAAACAGAGGGATTTCACCAGACTTTCATCTGCATGTTCATGTCTGGTGAAAAGAGGCCTTTTCTCGACCAACATTAGTGAGCAGCACGGCTTTCGATTTAGTTCTTTAAACGATAGATGGGTTTTGTTGCAACTCATTATTGCAGTTTTGGCCATCATCTCTATCTGTTATGACAGCTTTATTCTCACCAAAGTACTAGTTGAGATCTGGCAACATGGTGACCGGGCAAGAAACATGGTCAGAAAAAACAGTTTATCCAGATATGAGATATGAGATATGATCCAGAAAATGATGTGGGAAGTTCAGTGGGTCCAAATTGAAAGTTTGTCAGTAAACTGTGACGTTTACAACCGTTTGGTTAATCATTTTACCGCTTTTGTTTTTCTTCCAAAATACGTTTGAGTAGCCTGAGGGTTTGTTTACAGCCCAGTCATCTGCTAATGTGACCTGTCTGACTTCTTTTTAGCAACATTGCTGTATGTTCCCAGATCTCCAGGTGAGTACAAGGTTAAAGGTACAAGGTACAAACCCGAATTATAACCTGACATAACACATTTACTGAAAACTGTTTTGTTTATTTCACGAGACATTTCTGTATTTGTGTCTTTGTACTCACTTTTTTTCACCGGTTTGAAGTGGGCTGGAAAGAGGTGATGTCACGTATTTCAATCAGTTTCGCAACATTTGGATGAAAATGAAAATTTTTCAAGTGCAAACTAGTTTATGTGTAAAGGCCTCACTATGCTTCCAGCAAGCTAGTTCACACGATGTGTCGTCCGACCACCTCTAAAGGCAAACACTGTTCACACGTAAAGGCAGGACGACAGGCTGACATTTATTGTGAATGGATTCTCCAAACCTGAAGGTCCGGCCCTGAGTCTGAAGTTGGGAAACGTTCAACTTTATGCAAATTACAAAGTCACGCTTGTTTTGAATTCTTTCAACAAATCCTATGAAAAGACCAAAACCAACAATGTGTGGGTCCATCTCTCGGTATTTCTAGATGTCCCTACCATGTCTGTGGCTCTCAGCTCCCAAGACCATTGGCTCCTAATGAAAATGTACATTTTTATATATAACTTCACTTTTTAAATAAATGCTCAGTAATTCCCTAAAACAGTGGGGCACTGTACTGTCTATCTAACATTTCTAAAACAGGAGTAAACCCTGGCTTTGTTGGGGACTACTTTCAGCCGCGGATTAATACACATTTGGTGCTCTAGTGAGTATTTCCAGCAGCAAGCCAGTGTGTGTGGGATTGACTCAAGAGTAACTGCTAAAGCCATGTTCATGGTAATTAAGGAACATGTCATCCAGTGTAACATGTGGCTCACTGATGTGTTTTAATACTTTTTAAACAACAACGCAACTCTGTGGCACAGGGGAATAATATACATCCTCTACACAGGAAAATACTTGCTAGTAGGAAATGTTCATTGTTGGTTTTGGTGTTTTCATAAGATATTTTGGTGAGAAAAATAAAGAATATCACCAAACATTTCGTTGTGGATGTGAGAAAACGTTGACCTCGGCTGGTCCAAGCCATTGCTTGTTTACTTTGTCTCTTAATTCCTGCTGTTGGATGTTTTTATTGTTTAAGATGTTCACTGATAAATCTGCCTTTCAGACCTCAAGTTAAGGTCTGACTACTCTTGTTTGTTTGGTTGTTTAGTTTAAAATAATCTGTTTTGTGTATTTTATTTTATTTTATAGAGATGTTTTGCAGTGGTACAATACTCATTCATCAAATAAAACAAACCACTAAAGTTAGGATGCTACTTAATGTTACGGCGGGTATATTCTGAAGTAAAGAGCAAAATGAAGTTTTTACTGATGTAACTGAAGCTGCCGTTGTAAAGGTTGAATGTGGAAACATGATGATCCTTTGAGTCTCAGGGAGACTTTTTCACTTTCATTTGCTGTCATTAAACACAGGACGATGTTTGACTGTTTACTGAAACCGTAGTTAATGTCTGTTGAGAGCCAGGGATGCCCTCCTCCTCTCATCTCAGTGACAAATAGAATTTTAAATCAATTTCAGAATTTATCAAAGAATTCTGCTGTGAACAAGATTTTATCTAGTTCTTATTGTTCCTCTTATTTCTTTATGTAAATGGATGCATTTATACAACTCTTTTATCCAAAGTGATTTACAATGTGTCTCTCACTTACCCATTCACACTCACTCGCTCACACACACACACACTAATGGCAGCAAGTCTACATGCAGATTGCTGGCCTGAACATCAGGAGAAATTTGGGATCCAATATCTGAAGACACTGACATGTGGACAGGAGGAGCTGGAGACTGAACCATGTGATCAGACCAACTTTATGTACAGCGTTTTGCTGGATATTCATAATTTTATCCATGAAGTTCAGATAGAGGAAAGTTGAAAATATGGGGAGGGGTGGTTCTTTGATTTTCTGAACATATTTAATTCCTGCACTATTTTATCTGACAAGAGAAGAATCTCCTCAATAACTTTTACTGTAATCTTTCACCGTATTTACCAGAACGTTGGACTGTACTCAGCCATCATAGATCAATACCCTATAATGACTAAATGTCGAAATATCAAGTGCTACCAAACTGTCATGTCAAATATTGAGCTGGGGGGTGATGTAACTAAGGAGACAGAAAAAGACTAAATTAAGAAATAAGCCCAGTATGTACACTTTAATGATAAAAGAACATTAAAACAAGTTTGAATGAGTAGATTAGTCATAAAAAAAAAAGCTTTGTCTCCATAAAGACATATTTCTCTGTGTTTTACAATAAGAAGAAGGCTTGAGTCGTCAGTTTAGTGCCTTGAATCTTCCACTGATGGCTTGGTTTCCATTAAGGCCGTCCGCTGTACGGAGAAGTCAGTGTCAGCATCATGGTTCCCTCTTTCTGTGTGTTTGGTTCCCAGTTTGATTGTGTGAGTGTTTCAGATTTCTTTGACCCTGGAATAAAAAGTTACACTTTTGGTTTGAGAATATCTATTAGACACATATTGGAATCAAATACAAGAAGCCCTGCATCTTTCTGCAGATGGTCTGTACTTGGTTAATATGCTTATTTTATTCCTTGTTTAAAGGAATAGTTTGACCTTTTAGGAAATACCCTTATTGACAAGCCAAGTTATATTAGAAGACTGTTATCCTAGTTTAGCATAAAGACTGTAAACTGTGGGGGGGACACAACGAGCCTGACTCTGTCCAAAGTAAAAAAAAAATCTACCCACTAACATCTCGGAAGATCACTAATATGTAACTTGTCATATGTGGAATGCTTAAACCGGAAATGTAAAACGACAATTTGGGTTTTTAGATGGCGTTGTAGTGTCACGTTTCCTGATGAATGACTGAAGTCGTTTTTACATCTCTGTTTTTGTACAGATTAAACAAACAAGTTATAATTGTCGAGATTTAGACGTGATGGCAGAGGGGTTTTGTAAGATTTGGATGGAGTCAGGCTAGCTGTTTCCCCCTGCTTCCAGTCTTTATGCTAAGCTAATCACCTCCAGGCTCCAGCTCTGCTCTTCTCAAAAGTAAAGTTGGGAATTTCCAAAGATGTTGAAGTATTTCTTTAAAGACTGTAATGAATGTGTGCTTATCAGACTTTGAAAACTTTCAGATTGTAAAACGGGCTGTTTAAGTCACTCGTTCCTCCTGGGTTTTTATTGTAGGCCATCCTTACTGGCTGTTTTTAAACATGCCATTACAGATTCATAGTTTTTGTAATAGTTTTCTATCCTGGCCGGGTTCCCGTTAATGACCCGTTAATCTCAAAGGACCTGCAATGAATGTAAATAAAGGTCAAGTAAAAAATAAAATAAAATTGAGAGAGAAACGCTGAGAGAAATACTCACCCTCTGACTCGGGGGACATGTCCGCACCAACCCTGAGCTTCCTTGTAAACGAGCCTGGACAAAAACTGAAGACGAACAAACAAACGTGTCAGCCGGGGCGTCGTTACCAAACTACAGGAACGTAATCACCAGTGAAGTTCAGTAATCTGAAACCGGACCGGACAGAGCGGTAACGGCAGAGAGACCTGCAGCCTCTCTGTGTTATGTGAGAGATTAACGAGTGTTTCTGACCAGGCAGGCCAAGACGTCGGCACAGATGAGCATGTAGAAGACGTTGTTCCAGCCGGTGGGAGAGATCACGCCGGCTAACAGAGGCCCCAACGCAGCTCCTGCGAAGACACAGCGACATCAATACACGGAAAATGTGTAACGTCAAAAAGTTTTAAATGCATTTACCACAAATGTTCATCCCTCCAAATCATTTAACGTTGATTATTTTATATCTTAATATTTTATTCAGTCAAAATTTCCATTTTTCCAGCTTTAATTTCTTACATTTCACTTTCCACCTTCACATTGCCATGTCACAATATCAATTTATCATTTCAGTATTTAATTTCCTTTATCATCTAATTATGGCCTTATCCTCGGTACTAAATGCTCCACTATATTCACCAGCTGGGTGCTTACTGTCTGTCGGATGTTCGGTGCTGGTCAGGAAGCGTTAGTAGATCATAAAACCAAAAACAATGAGCTAAAAGAGGATAAAACCCACCACAGAGCTGAGGGGAACTAGAGTTGGTGTTAATATTAATTTAATCCATTGTTAATATTACAAATAATGATTAGAAGAGCTTTAAAAGAGTAATTTAACAATATAAAACATTAAGATGGAAGATGCTGGATCTACACACTCCGTACATACCTATTGATCCAGTACCGTCAATAATCGCCGTCACTGTCGACAGCGCCCTGGAGTTTCCTCTCAGACTCTCGTGTGTTCCCTGTTGCAACAAAGACATCATGTAAGCAGAGAGGACGGTGGGATACGCCCACGACGCATGACTGGGATTACAGAAGATGATTTGTTAAACGTTTTAAGAAACGACAAACGCATAAAACAGTGGATTTCCCATGATGCTTCAGGCCTCACCAGGTCAGCAGATACAGCGGTCGTGATGAGGGCGTAAGGTCCGTTCACCAGGGCTCCGCACAACAGCAGCATACCTACATGTGGAAGGAAACTTTCAGTAAAGACTAATAACACTAAAACACATAAAAGCAATGGCCTATAAATAAACCAACGTTTAAATTAATTTCTGATGACCAATTAATGTTTTGTATGTTTTAACAGGACTAATCTACTGATAAACTTGGCACAACAAGATAGAGGATAAAAAAACGTTCCCACTTTTACAAGTTAAAAAGTAAATAAAAATACAAAAACAAGAAATGTGCTGAAGAAGTCTTACCGATCGTAGTGCCAAGGCTCCTTTGTCCGATGTAATTATAGAGGAAAAGCTGGAAGATGAACAGAACAAACAGTCAGCACACGTTTCCCTCATAACAACTAACAGTAATCACAGTAATGTCCTGTGGCTGTGCACACTCCCCCCTCTCTCTCAGACTGTAATGAATTCACCACAAATAATGACCTGATATTTTGTTTCTCATAATTACTAACATTAACAATTAAAAAAAATTACATAAATAATCCGACTAGGGCTGCAACGAACGATTACTTTCATTATCGATTAAATCTACTGATTATATCCACGACAAATCGTTTAGTCTATAAAATGTCACAATTTGAAAAATGCTCATCACAGTTTCCCAGAGCCCAAAGTGACGTCTTGAAATCGCTTCTTTTGTCCGACCAACAGTCCAAAACCCAAAGACTCTTCATTTACTGTCAGAAATATTTTTCAAAGCAACACATCTTACCGTTTAAGAAGCTGGAACCAACAGATGTTCGACATTATTACTTTAAAAATGACAGAAACGATTAATCTATTATCAAAACTGACGATTCTTTTTCGTGCAATCGATAAATCGTCGCAGCTCCGTCCCCCGACGATATTGAATTGCTGATAGTATGTCAGTGTTTATAGCTTGTTTCTGTCGCCCCCCAGTGGCCAAATCTGTCAATTCAGGTTGAAATATTTTCCGATTCATTATGAACCAATAAGCTTGAGGCTGACAGACATGGTGGCGAAGAGGGAAAGTACCAAATATTGTTGGTTTTGGTCAGAAAAACATCATCCTTTCAACACATGTGACCACTGGAATGAAGCCCGGGAGACAGTCTCACTGACGAGACGACACTCACCATGGGAGCAGCAGTAACCAACATGACGCAGCAGGTCGTCGCTCTCCCGCCCGTGTAGTCCGACACCAGTCCCGCTGTGATGCCTCCTGCAGACGCACACAGCACATTGAGTCAGCTCGTGTCCTGTGACGATGTTTATCTGCTCTATTTCAACTGCTCCTTGTTATATCAGGTTTCTCAAATTGGATTTGTAAAAGTAAGACACCTAAACCTCTCAAAATAATATTCAAGAATAAACAATCGAGCCTGGATGGAATCGGGAGAGGTTTGGATAAATGACTGGACTGTGTACATCAAATTTCTATTAGACTTTTTGAAATGGCACAGCTTGAAATGATCTTCCAGAGATTTCAAAAAGAGGGATTGAAACCAAATAAATTGAGATAGGTGGTTTTTAAAGTAAACAATTACACTGACGAGACGTATTTCCGCCATAAACACGTCAAAGCTTACCAACGATTCCTCCAACGTCAAACAGTGTCGACATGTCTCCTGCTTCTTTTGCCTCAAAATGTGCTGAAAAAAAAAAAACACTTTTAAAACATTTACGTTAAATGATGTGAAATAAACTAAAACACGTGTGTGATATTCTCCTCGCTGGAATAAATCAAGTGTGTGTGTGTGTGTGTGTGTCTAAATACTGACCAACATTAGAGATGTAGAGAGGGAGCCAGTACAGGAAAGTGTAGCTGACCAGCTTGGCGAACAGCAGACAGAGAGAGAACTCCAAAACTCCCTGTGTGAGACACAAAACCTCATGAGGAACCTTTCACCTCCTCAACACGTTGATAAATCACAATCAGCCTCCTGAGCCACGCAGCCAGGGACACGACAAACCAACGCATCCCTGCGGTTTGACAGGACGAAAGGGCCGGGTGTCACATTAAATACGTTTCAGTACTGATAGCAGAACAATATGATTTTTATCACCTCTCATTGTGGAATGTAAACAACACAACACTACAGGAACGTTTTCCTGAAGAAAACAGAATCAAAAATCAATTTAAAGCAGGAACTGGTACACAAGAATAAAACTCTTAACATTTAATGTCAGCTTTCATTACTTAGTTCCAGATCTCAGAATCACTGCCAGCATCTGTTCAGTGATTTGTTCACGACTGGTGAACAAATCGACCAATCAGAGCTGTGCAAAGTGGGATTAAAAACAGGGAAGTGAAGCAGGGGAGGGCTTCTTTAATAACTTTCATTTCGTAAATCTGTTTTTAATCAGCAGAAAATCTAAAATGTGTGTGTTTGTATGTGATTTAAAAATACTTCTCATTGCATAAGTTGTTGTTTGTACAAGAATTAAACAATCCTGATGCCAAAGTGTTGTTCCTGATATCACCACCAGAGGGTGCCAATCAAATCCCCCCCCCACACACACACACACACACAGGCTTTATAACTATCAAAGTGCACAGATTTCAAATATAAAAACACATTATCATCATTCATTCTGTCATTCTTATAAATACAACCTTAAAAAATGAAATACTGGACCAATAAATCAGGATTACCAATTAAAATTAGAGCTGCAACGATTAGTCGATTAATCGCATAGTTGATCAAAAGAAAATTAGTCCCCAAATATTTTGATAATCGATTAATTCGTCATTTTTCAAGCAAATGTCCAACATCTGCTGGTTTCAGCTTCTTAAACGGGAAGACGTGCTGCTTTCTTTGTCGTTTCTAACAGGAAATGAAGAGTCTTTTGCTTTTGGTCGGACAGAAGAAGCAGTTTGAAGACGTCACTTTGGGCTCTGGGAAACTGTGAGGAGCATTTTTCACATTTCTTTATAGACTAAACAGATCAATCGAAATCAAACTAAACCAAATCAAACAAGAACAACATTTCCACTCACAGGTATACTGAGGGCCCCAAATCAAACAAGAACAACATTTCCACTCACAGGTATACTGAGGGCCCCGCAGAAGCTGATGGCCTTGGCGTGCTCCGGGACGACCTCCGGGGGCTCCGAGGTGATGCCGCCATTGACAGTTCTGTCGAGGTGGGACGGGCTGCCCAGGAGAGGCTCCGTCTCGCCGCTCTCCTGTTCGCTCTGACACACAAACACACATGCTGTGAGTTCAAACGAGTCTCGCTGTGGACGAATCGCCAAGACGAATGATTCTGTTCTTACTCACATGATGCTGAGGGGGGGTGCAGTTCACATCCTCGGGTTCTGAATGGGAGAGAAGATGTGACTTAAAAACAACATTCAGCTTTGACACCAAATGTAATCTTACAGACGACAAGACACCACATGTAAACTAGTACGTGCACATGTACTCTGTACTGAGGGATGAAATTAAGAATTGATCTTTTTATCTGACTCTGGAAGACAGGGATCAATTAACTAATCTGTCAGCTGATTGAATTCAGGTATTTATTCAGTGAACCTTTTCTGTCTCTGGTGGCTCCAGTGTGATCATTTGCTGTTTTTCTCGGTTTTATATCAGTGTAAATTAAATTATTAGTTCTTTAGACTGATTTTTTTTTTTTTTAAAGGCATGTATCTTTTTCCTTCTCTTCTTCCTTGCCGGCATTAAAACTCCACTGACCACTTTGTGTAATGTTACGTCATAAAGACAGAGTTAGTAGTTAGAGCAAAGAGTATCTAAGACGCGTCGATCAGAGGTGTTAATGTGAAGAAACTGGTGCGTTTAAGGACAGTTAACGTGTTAACACACCACAATACAGGTGGTCGTTTTGAAGCCCATTACACACTGACTTTAGAAGCAAAGTGAACCCCATAGATAATGAACAGGGGCTAACTTCACTTCGCTTTGTGTGGCTTTCTCTGATGAACAGATACTGACTTTCAACCAGGAAGAAGAAGCACAGGATCCCAGTGGAGGCGATGATGATTCCAGGGACGATGAAGGACAGTCCCCACGCCGAGGAGACGAAGACTCCTGCGATGAGGGAGCCCAAGATGTTTCCCACTGAGGTGTGGGAGTTCCACACACCCATGATGAAGCCACGCCTGATGATCAGAACACAAGAGCGAGCTTTAGAGGCGCTGCTCCAGATTAAAGAAGCAGTTCAACATCTTATTCACTTTCAGGACGTGGTTAGCCTAGCTTAGCATGAAGACTAGAGGCAGGGGGAAACAGCTAGCCTGGCTCTGTTCTCTCCCTCTGCTCTCAGTCTTTAAGCTAAGCTAGGCTAACCACGCCCTGACTCCAGATGTTAACACGCAGATTTAGATGAGACAAGATGATTTAAATTCCTGTAACAATCATTTATTAACTATTTATGTAGTATGTAAAAAGTTTTTATTGTGATGTTTGTCTGAGTGAAGTTTGAACAGTTTTCGAGCTTCCACACATATTTAAGGGGCAGGTTAGATGTCGGCCTGAGGCAAATCAAAGCCTGATCTCACCGTGCTGTCAGAACATGTCAAATGTGCGTGTGTGAGTCAGCCAGCCACAAAAAACAAAGAGCATTTAATACTGCACAGTCAGCAGGACTACGCCCCGGTGCACATCTCGCAGTACTCACTTCCCCTTCCCGAACCAGTTGCCGACACAAGCCACCACAGCGGGCCAACCGGTGGTCTGCATCAGCCCGTTCATGACCTGCAGACAGAGGGAGAAACCAGCCAGCGTTAGCTTGCTGCATGAAATCCTGCAAACTCCACATGAAAAAAGGGGGGAGAGAGGAGATGAGTGGGCAGAGTTTCTTCACATTCCCACAACCAAACCTTTAAAAGCCCCGACACACTCCAGCAGTCACATGCTGGAGCTGTGAGTCATGTGATATGAGAGTTAAGCCTGACTAAGCCACCGTGAGATCCCTACATTTTATCAAGGGAAGAGATGGTAAATAAGGTCTGTACTGACCCACAGAGCTCACCCAGATCACACCTGTAATGGGGCAAAAGGGTTGTTAATCAATGCAATAAATCAGTGACTGCTGATGGCTACATGTAGGTACTCCAGTCTTTAAAAACTCTTTTCAGGCTTCTGATGTTGCATTGTCTCCCTTTTAAACTCATTATAAATCTAATGACTGCAGGTTTGACTTACTATTATTAGCATGAGTAATATTTCCAAGTAAAGTTTCCCTACGGTTGTACCAAAATACTCTATGTAGGTCTGGCAACCAAGTTTTATCCCTATACTGGATATACTTTGCCTTCACCAAAGCAACATTGCCGTTCCACAAATATCCATCAAAACTGTGGCTTCTGAGGTAATCCAACTCTACACACAGAATCAAATCTGTGCAGGGTGAGAGGTCTGAGCTTGATTCTCATCAGAAAGTCACAGCAGCACTGCAGCTCGACTTTCAGTGCATAGATGTGGTTTAAATAAAGGAAGTAAAACTTAACTCTTCTGACGGGGCCTTCACTCGCACTGAGGCACTGAGTGTGATTCCACACTGGCACAAACATGCATTTTCTACAGAGTCGAGTGACAAATGAAACCCGGCTTCTGTGTGTTAGTACGGCTGAATGTTTGGTGTTGAGTCAGCGATACGCAGCTCAGCTGATCTCTGTGCTTCGCTCTGTCAAACTAACAAACTGTTTCCAATGTTAAAGGAACAGTTTAACCGTTTGGAAAATATTTGCCATCTTTCAGAGAGTGTAATGAGATCTGTAAAACAAAACAACTATTTCTAAATGGTTTTAAGGGCAGTTATTTGCTGTAACTATTTTGTGAGGCTTCTCCTGCCAGATATGGTCAGCAAGCACAGCTGTCGGTCTTTGTTGAGGCAAAATAGCACCAAAACTGGCATCCTCGCTCGAGATCAGGTCGGCGTGTTTCCAACCTGTCGGGGAACACGAAGACTTTGTGGTGTTGTGTCTTTACCTGGATGAAGGCGTAGTACCCCAACGAGTGGATGTTCCAGTAGAAGCCGAGGCCAAACAGACACGTGAACAACCCACTCATCAGCATCCCAAAGCTCAGGTAGTACCGCAGCGGCAGGCGCTCTCCAAATATCCCACTGTGAACACAACACAGGCTCAATATAGCACACACACACACTCTCACACACACACTCAAAAAACAGAAACATAAGAAGGTCTTTCAGCAACAGCAAATACAAACCTGAAAAACATGCCGATGGCATAGGCCACCAGGAAGGAGTTATCCAAGATCCCAAACAGCGTCTGATAGTTGTCCTGGTCTAGAGAGACGACACAGATGAAACCTTTAGCTTTCTCCACATTTATAATTCTGGATGTTTTGGACGTGAGCACTCAACAGCTTCCCGTCCACCAACACGACCATCGTGCGTCAGGAAATCAAAGCGGGAATTGAACCCAGGGTCACTGTGACGATGGGAGTTGCCGTGCTCGAATGATACCTTAATGTCCATAATGTGAAGATATTTTGAGGATATTTCTACTTGGTTACTAATACTACGCACAGATTGTTCAGACACCAATACTCTTAACTGGAAATAATAAGACAACCGTCTGCTACGTAGCACAGGGGACTTCTGCAAACGTTTCTGCACAATGTATTTTTTGAAAACTATATATATTTGTGTTTCCATTTATTTATTTTTGTGCTATATCAATATTCTGGTTTCCAAAACTCCCTCGACATGCTCTCACATAACATGTTTCGATATGTTGTTCGCAGTTCTAGTCTGCAATATCTACTCGATGGTGAAAGCGTCCAAGTTGACTGATGGATGGCGACATGTAAAGGACTTACCAAAGGGCGACCAGTCACACCAAGTAGCATTGTTGGTTGTGTTAAGGTCTGCTGGCTGGATGACCAAGGAACAGTTTCTGTGCAGCTGACTCTGCGTTTCAGAGAGAAAAACATAGAAGGAAGACGGTGAAACTGACACAGTAGGAACAAACATTGGCTACAAGCAAATACGGGCTAAATTCAGTTGCCTTAAAGTCACTGGTTGATGTTGATGTTGTTAATATTATACTGGAATTGCAGAAACCTCTAAATCCATTTTCCACTTTTACAGCCATGAATGTGTCTCTTAAAGGACGACACCAGATCTGTGGCATGTTTTTAGACCATTTACTAAAAACCATGAACTTGAATCTAAACCGTCAGAAATTCTGTCTGTGGATGAAGAGCTTGAATAATGTGCAGGAGAGAAAAGCCGTTAGCTTTATGTATGTAGAGCATTCATGCACATTAACCCCGTCGGTAAAGATTTATGCATCACGTGTAAAAGGGCCAAATCCCATTCTCAGAGTCCCGGCAACCTGCTCAAGATTTATGCCAATTTTAGAAATATGTGCTTTTTGTGTACAAATGTATCGAGTGATCACTCTGAAGAAGAAATACAGAAAGTGTTTGCATCATTTTTTTTATCTCGTTTCTAATTTCTCTTTCATGTTCTTTAAGGAAAATAATGGAAGACTTGTGAATAACCTCAAATTCTGTTGAAGCCAAAGTCTGAGGCCTGGATTTCTTTGTTCTGTACTGTTTTAGTTTCCCACACTCGACAGACACGTAGAAAGTTCCTGCAAAAACTGTCGTTACCTTAACAATGCTGATAGGTTTCCGTGAGAGATGGTAGGCCGTGTAGAAGAGGAAGGTGAGGAGAAGAATGAAACTGCGATACCTGAAAAACAGACATTCAAATGAAGGCATGGTGGCAACAGAGACAACAAACACAAACGTGGAGGTCTATTTTACTTCAATTTGCTTGTTGTTTTTAATGAACTCTTGCTGTCAGAAAACAACAACCTTTACATAAATACAAATAGCTGTAAGAATTTTTGAAACACAAAAATAAGAAATGTTTAAATGTTCAAAACGTTCCACAGACACTTAGTCAGTGGGGACGGGTTGGTTGGGATGTCTCACTTTATTACTGCCGTTATTGTCCTTGTTTTATCTTTATATGATACTACACTGGTGTATATTTTACACCAGTGTGGAACATGTCTGCCCAACCCTGGGGACTTTAGCTGAATAATGTCAGTCAAAAGATTTTAAAAAGAAAAGAAAACTTTCAATTTAGGTTGAAATGTTTGTTCGGGTAACATGAATGACACCAACACAGCTACCAGGATATTGTCAGTCAAAGAAACATTGGTAAAACGTTGATCCCTCAGTCATACACCTGATCCCAGCAGCATGTCTGACAACATCTTTTAATGTTAATGAACGTATTTGTTTTGACGTATTTCATAAATATAGTTTCTATTCTTTTTATATCCGTCCTGAAGGGGACATGACAATACAAACGCCTCAATATAAGGCAGTCCAACCAACCAACTCCACTACATTTATTTAGCAGCTATAGTTCTTTTTTAAACTAAGATTTTATACAAAAAACAACAACAAGCTTAGAAAACACCAAACATTGTGATTGTGACACCTTACTAAAAGAGCTGTGTGCAGTTGGGTCACGTTTCTGATGCTTACGAGCTTATTTCACTTCCACCTAAGAGACGTTTCCCTTCTTACATGGTTTCATTTAAGCAACAATCCGAGACCAAAAAAAAGGTCAAATGATCCAATATATCACACAAAAACAAAAAAACATTAGAACAAAGTAAAACTAAATAAATAAATATAGAATGTGTTGTATTTATGTTTTTTTATATCATCAGATCACAACCCCTCAGATTTATCTTGTGACCTATGGAGGGGCCCGAACCCTATGTTGTCCACTGGATTAAGCTACCTAACTGCTACAACAGTAAAATGTTACATGAAGCAGTGGCCATAGTTAACAACATATAACCCAAATCAGTGTTTTTACATCGTTGTATACTTCATAAAGAATCTGAGAACTGTCTGACAGCAAAATCTGAATGACATATGATGAGGTTTATTACAGGGCTGTTGCATTCGTTTGCACGAGAGTGTACAGGTGTACCTAAAAGACAGGTAGATAAGTGTTTATGGCACATCCAAGTGTAATGACTTCACACTGTCTTCATAATGTTTTTTATCACGTACACTAGAAACATGACATGGCACGGCGACAGAGATTTTCAATTCACACTCAAGTTGTTGTTTTTAATTTTGCAACATACAGACTGCTGTGTTTTAACGTGTAACAGCACAGGTACAACATTCAATCGAGGTGCTCATAACAGCACGAAACAGAAAAGTCGATTAGTCGATGGACAGAAAATTATTTTCTTCAACTATTTTGATATTTGATTTATTTTCTCGGTCAATTTTCAAGCATAAATTGCAAACATCAGTGGTTTCAGCTTCTAAAATTATGGATTTGATGCTTTTTCCTGTCTTATATTATAGTAAAGATTTGGTTTTTGGACTGTTGGACAAACAGTGATTTTATCACTGTTATCTGATGTCTTAAAGACAAAAACGATGAATCATTAAATTGAGAAAGTGACTGTCAGATTACTTGATAATGAAAATAATTATTAGTAGCAGCCCTACTCAGATTATTTAATACTTTTAACTCTTATTATTCAGATGTATTAATCATAGTTTAAAGACACAAAGTTAGCATTTGGACAAAGTCATAATCACTCAAAATAATACATATTGTCTTCATTATAGTTGCTCATGAATGTGTGGTTTTCTCCCTGCTGGATCTAAAGTGCTGTATCATCAGGGTCTTGATAGCTGTAATATCATCAACACAAAGCAATGAATAATCTCCACAGTGCCCCCCACCCCCACCCAAGGCTAACAGTGTGAAGTGCTATTATGTTGTTATTGATGTTATTATTAAAATGAAGTTTCCCCTTGGCTTGGCGAATTCCTTAAATGCTGGATTTGTCGATGACCGCATCGATTCGATAAAGGTCAAATCTGTATCGATAAGAGAGGAAGCTCTGAAATATTCCGATTATTTTTTTTTTTTTTTTGAATAAGAGTTTGGCGTGGCCCCCAGAACTCAAACGCACCGCGGCAGGAACCCCGGCGATACCACGCAGTAGTAACGCGTTTTTAACAACTGGTGGGATACAGACAATAATGCACCCACTGGGTTTGCAAGCTAGCCCCAATACAAATCCACAGAATCCGTCTTTATCGATTTGAGTACGTTTAGCCAATCATTCACAGCAAGGAGATAAGTGAACACACACTCGGACCAGCTGCTCTCTTTCAACCCCAGCGGTTGGAGGTAAAGAGGGAGCCCCGAAGTGTGGAGAACAATAGGAATGGACGATAATGGAAACTTACCAACTATCTCGAGAAAAGGACGTGATAAGTCGGATGCCGGGAGCCAGGGACGACTTCATTGTCGATGAAAAAAAAAAAAAACGTTGTCAAACTTTAGAGAAAAACAGTCAGAGCCTGGTTCCAGACATGTCCTCGTCGTACTTCAGTTTACTGGGCTGTTTTGTAACTAACAAGTATAACAGGCTGCTTATTAACGGGTTGTAAACGCTGTGGGCTTTCCCCCGGGGTCAAAAACAAACGTAGCACCTAGTGAAAACGGACCTTTACGCCTGGTAAACAAAGCCACAGCTCCAGAGTAGACCCGTGCTGCTAGAGGAATACAGCAGCGACCATGCAGCGTCCTGGTGGATGTCTAAACATTAGACACTTCTCCATACTGTGCGGCTGAGTTTATATGGACCCGGTCGGGAGAGCCAGCCTACCTCCGTGAAGCAGTAATACGCGTACAAAAAAAGGCGTCTGTTATGGATAAAAAACGATAATATTAATATTATTAGCCCAAATGTATTATTCCATGAGATTTTCCAGCCGGGAGTCGACCCGGCGGTCACGTGGCGCGCCCCTGTGACGTCACGGCAAACAGGAAGCAGCTGTGGTTTCCAAAATAAAGTTATGTTAATTTCATCAGAGTGACTATAATCCCATGTTCAATTCACTGTGATGTGAATAATTAAATTCTCTTCAAGGATTTCAGAATAGTTTAATAAATATTATAGACCGACTGTTTCAATCCGTCACTTTAAAATCTAATGAGCAAACATGTGACACCCTCAAAATACATTAAAAGAGGGCATCAAAACAATACAAATCTAAATTACTATAATCATTTAGAAAATATTTAAATAAATAAAAAACGTCTAATGCATGTCATACTTTGACAATTGTTTCTATTAAGAATGAATGGTAAGTAACATTTAAAACGATGACAAAACTGCGTTTATTATTCTTTTTTTTTTTTTTTAAACATGTCCCTGAAGAACGCTGAACTAAAGCAGATTCTTAAAAATCCCACATAACAAACAGCAAATCCTCAAAAGCACACTTTTAAGTTTACACATTTCCCCGATGCCTTAGTAATCATGTAAACTCACATCACTAGTTACATGTAGGGCTTGTACAAAATTGTAATAATATTTAAAAAGCTAAATTTAGCTCAGAATAGATTTCTGCAACATTCTCCTGCCAATCTGATGGTTTTATCAACAAAAGCAAACAAAATACTCAAAGCAAATGCAAAGCAATAACACAAACACTTTCCAGCCAGTAGATCCATTTAGAAATATATTTAAAAGATTTGGTGAAAGCAGCAACATCTGAAAATCCATCTGCATTAATCTATAAATGAATGAGTGAGTTGTCCACAGCTGCTGTACTGTACGAAAAGCTTCTCCATTAAACCCCTGCAGCTGTCTGAAGGCAACAAGACACATATTGTGAAAAATCTGCACCCTCTGATTGGACATGTGTCCAGTCAGCGTGCACGTGCGCGCACACACACACACACACACACACACACAACGGGCCGCTATAACTCGGCATTCTGCCGTTTATGCAGGAGACATCGAATTACTTGAGCTCATTTATATCTTCTGCATCATAGCCTCCTTTCCAATTAAATAAAATCAGCAGTCATGTTTTATTCTTGAAATGCATTACGAAGCTGCATTACATTTTAAGACATGATGTGAAACAGATTTATAACTGGTATCGCGTCGATAGATGCGATAATATAAACTGTTTCACCAAACAATTTTATCATTATTCATTTGGTCGTTAGGACACATCATCTAGGAACAATCGATGTCTGTAGGAAATGATCAAGTCCATCAAGCAGAAGTTTTGATATTTCACAGGAGAGGTGAAAACTTGGCCCTGCTGGTAGCGCTTGATGAAAAGTCAGGGATCACCAAAGTCATTTGAATTCATCCTGTGGAAAACAAGAGTGCCTGTACAAAATGTCACGGCAATCCATCTAATATCTGGTGAAATACTTCAGTCTGGAGGCTAAACACATCGTGGATCTCTCTCTCTGTACTGGACAGACAGAGATAAAACTGGGTCTGAGTTTGACTTCCACTTCCACTGTATTTCCCAAAATGTTAGACTGTTCCTTTAAAAACACAGCAAACATCTTCTTTCTACCAGGCAATATCCACTGCAGTTCATCAGCTTCCTCTACTGTACGTCCAAACTCAGCATTGCTGAATGTAGCGCCTTGGCGTACGCTGCGGAAGAGACAAGTGTTACTGTCGACAGTGTTTTGTTTTTTATGTTTTCATTTACAGTTCAACTAAAGCTCAGCGGCCGTGTGTGCAGCGAGTACCTTTTGGATTGTTGTGGAAGACACAGTTGTTAGCGCAGGTGTCGGGGTGAGAGTCCCAGAAAGAGGACGCGCAGCAGCACAGAGGAGGGGGCTCCAGCTTCTCCTGAGACAGCCGCTCCTTCATCTGAGCCCTCAGAGCCTCGATGAACCTGTCGGGAGTCACAATCCACCCATTAATCAGGCCAGCGTCAGCTCGTTGTGTTAACTGATGATGAACATTAATAGTCGCGACTGCCACTCATACATCACAGCATACACATTTCAATATGAAATGACAATACAAGTATAGACAAACAGATAGAAACTGGGCGAGGAGGCATTTTCTGCTGTAATATTACAGGTATAGTTACTGCTGAAATACACAGAATTGGACACAAGCTCAACACACCTGTTTTAACTCCTTCTCGCTATCTGATTGGTTGGGGAAAGTCCCTGCACTCAGGTGATGACAGACACACACACGTACGCGCACGCACGCGCACACGCACACACACACACACACACACACACACACACACACACAGCTACCTAACAACTCTGCATAATTACAGGTTAAACAACTCCTAAACCGATCAGAAAATCACTTTCAGTTCACAATGAACACGTTTTATCAGCACTGGTGGTTTAGCTCTTGGCTTCCTGTTAAAGTCACGTGTCTACTGTCACACAGTCCTGAGGTCGGCCTGTTATGCATCTGCACAGGGTCCACCGCAGAGATGCAGAGATGAGCAGCAGCAACAACTGTTTCACATATGCAGTAGTGCTTCCAGAGACCTGGAAACAGACTTAAAATGTCGGTGAAGTTTTGGCAAATGAATCGCCATGATTTACCTTGCAGCTACTTTTCCTCTCTCCTCCTTTTCCTTCCTCTGCAGCTCCACAGCTCTCTCCTCCTTCTCCTCAAGCTTCAGTCGCTCCAGAATCAGCAGCTCTCTCTCCTCCAGCTGCTGTCTGGCCTCAGCAAGCTGCCGAACTCTCTCCAACTTTCGCTCCTCCTGCAGACGGATCTGCTCTTTCTCTGCTTTGATCCTTCAGTGACGACATTAGAAAAGAGATTTTCACTGAGACAAATAAATTGTTTAAAAATTGCACAGGTTGATTGTTTGATACCCTTAAGACAGATTTTGGGTGTAAAATCACTTTAATCGCACACCAATTAGAGGAAGTGACGCATGAGGAAAACACTGTGGTCATGTTACCTTGCTGTCCTCTTCAGGTGCTTCCTGTGCTGTTTGTTCTCCTTCACCTGCTCTCGCTCAATGTTCATGTACAGACGACGGTGCAACAGGAACTGAGACTGACGCTGCAGAGACAGACGTGTTACCTGTAACGTTTAGCCTGTCGGGGTTCAGACGAGTAAAGTCAAATGTTCATGCATGTGTCTGATGTCTACCTGTCTCTTCAGTTCTTCCTGGTCAGTCAGAGGCCACAGGACCTGTGGGACTACGAGGTCAGACTGGAAATCAGAATCAGGCTGTGATTTGTCAGAATTCCACGACAGAGCTCCACTCATCTGAAACATATACATAGTCAGAACAGAAAATAGGGTTGAAATGATGATCAGCTCCAAATTTACATTTTTATGGCAAAGTCTGGTAATATTCAATATTTATTTTATTGTCAACAAGTCGTTTACAAGAAATGAATCTACTAACAAGTGTTGTCTGCTTATTCAAGGCCTGATAAGAGATGCGCCACCGACGATTTGCTGCACAAAAACATTTAAAAGCACATCAGTGAGTCACACTGTTGTTCCTTCATCACCAGGAAAACACGCGCACACACTAGTTTATTTTGATTCAGACCACCATACATCGTCCTGCGGCTGCATTTACTCACTAACATATCCAACTCATGGGTGAGTAACAAAGTATACTTTCTGGATGGTAAAGATTAGATTTACGGCCATGGTTGGGGTTTAGATATGTCAATCCTCCTTCTAACCTTCTGCCGAATGAGGGGACATTCGTGTCGACCGGTGAAGAAATGATCATATCCCTCTTCCTCCTCTTCCTCTCCTGCAACATCCTCCTCTTCTTCTATTTCTTGTTCTGCTCTCAGCACATGAGATTTAACTTTCTGTTGGGTGCAGAGGAAAACTATTTTTTTACACCCCAAGTGTGGAAGAACACACACAGTTATAGGAACTATGTGCTTTTAAAAAGAGGAACGAGAGTGAGACACAGGCGCTCACATGTCTGGTTGGAGAGATGTTCCATTCGCCTCCAGGGAGGTCTGACATCACGCTCTCATGCCCGATCATCCGACAGGCAGCCAGTCTGAGTCGGACATGCCTCATGCCTTCACTAGACTGGAAAACCATGGACACAAATAATCCTCCAGATTTATCAGTGTCACATTATTCTATCACTCACATGGAAATAATGCAATCATTCTGCCAAAAACAAATGCACACTGCAAAGTTTCGCACTACGTACTGAAGAAAATGGGACCGCATAAAAACGACTGTACAGAAGACAGAAGTCTGTCTGGGTCCCTGCGTAGACTTTGACTTGTAAACATAACACAAATACTGGGTTTTTGAGTCTGATACCAATATGGACATTGGATGTTATAAACAAAAATCTGACAGCAATAAATCATCAAGACTTTTATTTTAACATCCTCACAAAAATATTCAAACATTTAATATAATAATATCTATGTGGATCTTTAATGAAATGCGACCAAGACGTGTGCTGAGCAGGACATTTAACAGTTAATACTCATCGGTGCTCTCAGAGGGTTTTTGAATTATCTCAAATATATCTCATTGCTTCTCATATTATCAGCCATATGTAATGGTTGAACACGTCTCTCTGAAACCATGGGTACCTGCGATAACAGCCTCCACTCTTCTGGTTTCACAATATTTTTTATCTGTCCCTTTTGGCCATTTTGGATACTATGATATTGATTTCAGCCACATTGTTCAGCTCTATTAGAAAATAACATTTCAATGTGAATATGTGGGGGACACCAGTTAGTTATGATTGAAAACAGTGAAAGAAAGAAAAGTCTTATTCTTGCTAAAATTTAAATTATTCAATTATGATCTAGGGTGGAAATGTAATATAGTACCCTCTCACCTCCTGAGAGCTCCTCTCTGTCACCCTCTGTTGTGCAGAACCTCCCGCAGACATGGGCTTCTCACCAGCAGACTCATGATGGGTCCAGACCTGATTCTGCCGTTGTGGGATTCTCCTGTCAGCTTTCACCTGATCACAAACACAACGTTTTACAACGAGGAGGTCAAAATACTCGATTAATTATTAATGATAATAATAAAACTATGTTATCTTTACCATTGGGCCTGCCCGAGGCGGCTGTCTCTTCTTGCTGACTTGAGCCTGCTGTGCCACACGATGGCGTACTTCATCTTGGAATCGTTGAAGGCTCTCTTCAGTCTCCCTCCTCTTTTCTGCCTGGACCTCCTCAGTTAGCAAAGCCAGGGTCTAAAAACAAAGACAAGGGAATACCGTACAGAGTTCATGTATAACACAGACAATGTATTAAAATAGATAAATATGTCTTTCTTTGGTGTTGTATTAAGAATGCTTTATTGTCATTACCACATTTTGTCACCTTGTTTGCAGGCAAAGGGAATAACCTTTGGATAACCACTTTAATACTTAATTTATTTTACTTAAAAACGTATATTTGAAGGGGAAAATGTTGATTTAACAATGATTATCTTTACACATACATCACAACAAAGAGGAGGAGAAGCCCATGTCAACAAAACACAAGGGTAAACTTAGCAAAACTCCTCACTTCCGGAAAGCTGCAGGCCGCCTGGTCATCACCAGTAACGGTCTCTGGGGAGCCTGGCAACAGAGGTAAAGCTAGCTTAACAGCTCTAATAGTTCAATGCCAAACTCACAGACGGGTGCTCCAGGAAGTCCTGACCACCCTCCACCCAGGCTCCCACCGCCACCACCGCCTGGTTCCTCTCGGCCAGCACCTTGTTGGCTCTGGAAACACGGTGCTGCTTGTTCCGGCTGACCGAAGCTTTACACCTGCCACTCATTGGTCACGTTAGCCTTGTTTGCCAGATGATGCTAACTCACCGTTGAAGATATCTTCTCATTACCCAGTTGGCGTGGTTATAAATTGGCGTGACGTTTAGCGGGGGTTTTCAACTTTATAATTCAAGATATTCGCCAACCAGAATAAAAGAGAAACAAAGGAAAACCCAAGTAACGTTTGTTAAACCGCAGCAAACACCGACAGGTTTGTTTGAGTTTCGCTCACTTAATCTTATTTCCGGTGTTTGCTAATCAGCTCACTGGCGCATTACTGCCCCCGTCTGGTCAGGAGGAGACATGGTGAAAATGCATTAAGCGAGTATGCCTCAACGCGAAGAAAATGAGACATTAATCCATCCTTAAAAAAAAAAAAATTATGATTAAATATTGCTTAGAAAATCAAGTGACTTTAATAATCAACATCACACCAGCTTTTCTCATAAGAAGCAGGCAGTTTAATGAGCAAAGAGTGGAGTTCAGACTCTTACAGAGCACAGCCAAAATTCACATTTCTTACTTCCAGTAGCCTTTCTGATGTCTGGTCTTCAGTTTGTCCCCACTATAAATAAGCTGTTTTGACTGGTGAATGTCTGTTTGGTCAACCTTACACAGTGGCAATGCAAAGCTGTCATAACTACTAGTGAATCCTCATGAGTCGGCTGAACGGGGTAAGACAAATTTTTGTACTCTCTCAGGCTCTGACCCGTTTCTGCGAACCCTTCAAAGTCACACTGCATTGTTTCAGCTTCACTGTCCTACTTTGGAGCCATCACTGTACGCACAGCTGACTTGAGATCGGTGGGAGCAGGAACACGAACACATACTAAAAGATGGATGTGTGTGTATGATAAAAGGCTGTCTATTCTTAAGCTAAACAGACAATGTGGGTCATTATAAAAACAACTTCATGTGACAAAAGATTATAGTACAGAGGAAATAAAAACAATTCAAATTGTTTTTTAGTACAAGACTACAGGCTTAGGGATGTAATTAGTTTTGCAGGTTTTCAGTGTTACCTGCTAGTGGCATTAAATGAGAAGTTTATACATAATTAAAAATTCATCCTGAGGAGACCGAGAATATTTATATTAAATTTCATAGCAATCCTTCCACCATTTGACATTTCAATCTGGACCGACTTGACTTTTCCATCCGTAGAAAAAAAAGAAAGCATCTTTTATTCAGGAGTCAGGGACGTAAACACATGCTACAGTATGGATTTCAAGTCATTACAAATTCTGTAGCTAATTTCTTTTCACACTAACAGTTTTCACACGATCCCTTTCAGAATCTGTCTGCGTCGAACCTTGTCAGTAATATTGGAAGGAAACCTCTATGTACTGATGAGAGGGGAAAGATTTACAGAAGCATTCATGATGTGCGCAGACTGTAATTCCCTCTTGGTTAATTCAGAATTCATATACAGGAACAGCAAACTGGTTCATGCCAGAATATGAAACTAGTGGGACTCCTTGTTGATGGACAGTGCCAAATAAATTACAGAAATCATACAACTACTGACATTCGCGCAAAGGCTTTATTTACTTTAGTTCTTTATTAAAAATAACAGTATTTTACCACAGGAAAATAGAATTAAATTGCACTGCACAGTGTGCAACATGGCCACCTTCAGATGTAAAGATTACTCTGAATGTTGGTGGTTCTGACACACTTGCGGAGGACGTCTGTGCTCAGGGTTGGGTCCAACTGAGGAGAGAAACAGAAGCAGGAGATTCAAATGTTAGAAATGAGGCAAACAGGGAAACCCTTAAAATGCATTTTTAGTAGTGATTTAATAAACCATCGTTCACTTCCCCGTCGCCATGTCGACTGACGTTCAAAAACTCAAATGGACTTCTTGACTTTATTTTTACATTGTGTTTTAAACCCCTTTTAACTTTGTGCAATATAAATATTTATTTGGTCATATTGAAGATACTGATGAACTCGCCCCCTAATTTCCATTAACTGACTCTTGAGACCAAACTCGAATGGCGGCGTGTAACATAAAGTGCAGAGGGCGAGTTAAGGAGAGCTGAGGAGAGGGAGGAGCTGTTCTGGACGTTCAGAGTTCTCACAGTTAAAAGTGTCATAAGTTTTTTAACTACAGCGACATACAACAACGAAGCGCTCTGAATTTCTGCTACAGCTCTTTTTTGCGCCTGCAACCGGCTTCTTCTCCTTCTGGACGAGGTGGTGTGTAGCATTTAGAGATGTCCAGTGAACCAAAATGACGAACGCAACAAGTCTTAACATAAACCTATATGATCCATAAACTATCCAGGAGAGTGCTGCGATGATTAATAACCGGTTAATAGCATATCGTTTGATGGAAATACAGGATGGGTTAAGACGCTTCTCCAACTCTTTTCCCATCAGCAGCAGCATCATCATCGAGTGGAGTGCAGCTAGAAGTCAGGTTGCTCTTTCCGCCCGCGCAGACCCACTCAGATATAAAAAGAAAAGCAGCTCACCTGTACGGACTTGCCAAGCATGGTTAGCGCAGGCTTGTAGGTCTCCATGGCGACGGAGTCGGGGCCGATGACGTCACTGTAACACTGGTAAACAACAGTGGCGATGCGGTGGACCTCGCAGTGGTTCAGCACTGATGAAACGACACAAAGGAGAAGGTTATCTGACGACTACACAATGAAACAGTCAGAATCAATGGAGGCCGGCCGGTCTGACAGGAGGTGTGAAACATCTGACGGTGCATCTGTTTGTCTGGGCTTTCACTGTCTTTAAGTGCACCAGCACAAAATGACCACATCAGGATGCAACGCCGGGCGCACTCAAGTGAGTGGAGAGGAGCCTAATGGCACTACATTTCATTCTGCTGGCAGATGCTTTTGTCCAAAGCAGTTTGGGGGTTTTGTGTTCAGCTCAAAGACACTTTAACAGGAGAAGCAGGGAATCAAACACGCTTTAAGGTGGGTTTATATTCGACACAAAGGGATCAATGGGAGTCCCGTGTAACATCATTTCACCTTGTCTCATTACCGAACAGGAGACTACTGCCGTGCAATCGCAGCGTTTTGGTTCATTAAAGCATAGAAAGCAGTGATCGCAGTGAGAAGAAGATCTGCAGTGTAATGTCTTTGCCAGGTGTGCAGCGTGCAGAATGAACCTTTGTCCACCAGCCACGTGGCTATTGAGTGTTAGTGACCAGCCAGTCAACAGATAACTATTGTTTATTTTGGCTGACGAGTGAAGCCACGTGCGTATTTTACCAGCTGCTGGCTGATGCTAATTTGGTTCCCTGTGTTACTGGAAAGGGAGAAAGCAGAAGGCCACTGAGGCTTCCCTCAACTTGGTTCATGTTGTTTTCACTATCAACAATCTCTACCGGCATTAGAAACTTAAATCAGGAAACTTATACAGCCCGTGGTGACCTATCACAGCTCTTTAGGTCCCCACGTGGTATCTGGGATTTTGAAAAGAGGCGACAATGCACCAAATTAACGAGGTTCAGTAATCCAGCGTCACCTTTGTGTTGTTTTTGTTGTAGGATGTTTTGTGGCTCTGAATACTGACTATTAACACCACCTTTCAATTCTTGAACATTAGGTATGTTTAGTTAATTGACTAGTTTAGTTAGTGTCAGAAAACTTTTAAAAACCCATGAAAAAGCCGTCCAGTGGAAATGTGAGTTTGAGACACCTGGATTAGAGAACGTCGTACACTGAACAGCAGCATTACCTGCAGCTGGAAGTCCAGTGACTATGTTGGGCTGCTCTAGTGATGGGCAGGCAGGCTGACCGCTGAACGCCCCGGTGTGCAGAGAGCGCAGGAAGGGGGCGGAGCTACAGCACAGATAGTCTGCCGTGTTGTACTCGGCCACAGAGCTGTCTGACAGCACGGTCACGTTCAGCCCTCTGTACTGCAGACAGTCAAACACCTGCAGGAGACAGAGGACATGTTGATCACCCCGAAACACACCTGCATTTTAGACTTTGTTCATTGTAATCTATGTGGTAAACAATACCCCCCCCCCACCCCCCCAAACAGCCTGCATTCTTCATCGTAGTGATTAAACAAGTTGCTGGAAACATTCCTAAAGATTCTGGTCCATGTTCACGTGATAGCAGCACATTTTTCGTCTTCATGCTGTAAATCTTTCCATCTTTCCAAAGGGGCTCTGTTGGGTTTGAGATCTGATGATTCATCACACCTGATCACGTGACCCGTCTAAACTCTCAATAACAAGGCCTTCCTCGGCCTCAGAGGTGCCGCTCACTGGATGTTTCTGGTTTTTACCCACTCATACTCTCAGCAGACCACCCCCCCCACCCCCACCCAATCTGCTGGTCTCATCCAACCACAGCGTCTTGTTCCACTGTCAAAGTCACTTAGATCCCATTCCTTCCACTCTCTGATGTTTGTTCTGAACCAACAACTGAACCTCTTTACCGTGTCTGCATGCTTTTATGCACCGAGTCACTGCCACGTGATTGGCTGATTAGATATTTGCATTAACGTACAGGTGCCCCTGATCATTTCTAAGTATGTTATAATCATGTCGTGTGCTTCTTTACCCACCGACTTCGAGCTGATATATTCCAATAACGTCGTCCTGTTGCTACAACGTTGGGCTTCGTAAATGTGAGAAAACAAAACCTGCACGTGGTTGTAAATCTGCCATCTGTTGTTTATATCAATGAATCACAGCGCCGTGCAGCTGGTGTTGTAGAAACCTACCTTTTCTGTCCACTGAAAAAGCTGGTCTTCTGAAACGTAGCAAGTCACCTGGCATATCAAAACCTTCAGGGAAAGGAAAACAAGAGACATTTAATGCAACATTTGGGGATTAAAGACACACTTAACATACAAGTAGAACTCAAACACAGGAAGGGCCGTTAATACTGATCGATGACATCAGTATTATCGGACAGACATCCAAGAATGATTCTGCCAACACAGGAAATTCAATACTTGGAGGAAATGCACCGCAACTACAGAATGATGCTTAAATCAATACATAATATTAATTCAACACATCCAACCAGAGGCATGTCCTGGTGGGCGAGACGAAACCAATGATTACTGTCATAATCAATTAATCAGCCGATTATTTTCTCTGTTCATTCACTGCTCTATATAACATCAGAGAAAACTGGGGGGGAGGGGGGCACCACGATATCCTCAAGCACAAGGTGACGTCTTCAGATGTATGTGTCCAAAATAATTCATTAACTATGAGGCAAAGAAAAGCTGCACATTCTTACATTTGTGCTCAACTTAAAATGATTAATTATCATATTATTTATTATTATTATATTTGATCGACTAATCAATTCATCAAACTGACTAATCGTTGCAGCGCTATACCACACAAAAAAATGCTCTCTCCAACCTAAAGGTGCATTTAAATCAGCATTCAAAATAAAGGTTTCAGGAAATCAGTGATCTATAAATTAATGTGTGATAATTAACACAACACAGCTGCTTTACACTCGTCATCTTCAGTTTATTAAATTATAATTATTTTTATAATAAAGGGCACGGTCTAGACGTGCTCTATATGAACAGAGCACTGAGATAACTTCTGTTACGATCTAAATAAAACTGAACTCAATAAATCCCTGCAGCCATGTGAAGGCGGCAGGACAGACGTGGCTGATGAATCTGAAGCTTCCTCAGCAGCACGGTGCTATCATGCACGGCCGTTCACTATGTTTATCTTGATTAAAAACACGTGCAAACGACACCAGGCTGATAGAAAGTAACCACACACACACCCACAAACCTCGGTTATAACTCTGTATCGAGACAGTTTATGTAAGAGAGGCCGGATTAGCAGGGCTCATTAATCCTGTGTGTCACGGCCTACTTTCCAACGTTGCAGCTGAAAAACACGTTTGATTCTTGAAATGCATTCTGGTGCCAACATCTGCTGCATCAGATAGTCAAAGTGAGACGGTAATTAAAAATGTATGTAATCATAGAAACCACTATTACTGTTTCTATGTTTCTACTGTCATCTGAAGCATCTGCATTGTTTATATTTCTCCAATTGATTCAGGTTTGTCCCTTTAATGCGTCATCTGTTTGTAGCTTGACAATGACCCGAGCACAGCCGTTATAATGTGCTCTTAATATAGAAGAGTAAACATCTCAAATCGGCACTTGAGAAAAATGAAACAGAACAGAAGCAAACTCAATTAACTGAATAATAAACAGAGTTGAACACTAAATCAAGCAGCAGACACATTTTGAAGAGTTGCTCTCAGCTGTTTTGCTCAGCGTGCCACTCACTGATGGGTTGTCCTTGTATCTGTAGAAAACACATGCCGACTCTTCGCTGGTTTGCCCGGTTCCAGTCCCGCGCCTCTCGTTCCACACCGATGCATGTCCCACCGCGTCCCAGTGTGCGGAGGTGAGAACGTACACTGACAGAAACCCTGTGAAGACACATCCTGTCAGTATTCATCTACAGCTCACAAGAGGTTCTCTCTTTTATTACATGGTGCTTTATCACATATATATATATATATATATATATATATATATATATATATATATATATATATATATAAAGATTTTATATGAACGCTGTTTTAGATATTTATTTATAGTAACGTGTGTCGTAAACCTTGGGTTTGTAAATTTTTTCAGAAATACTCATTAAAGAAACTGATAATGAGATTGAATTGAGGAACAGAAGCTTAGCCATCTTAGCTGTCTATATTGTCCTACAGTTTGTAGTCCGAGAACCTGGAAGCTCTGCATTTTAACAACAGCTTCCCTCTCAAAAATTCAGTGCATTTACAATTCATACAGAAAAAAAGGTATGTGCCATCAGCCCATAACATTTTTTTTAACAATGTAATAACATCCAGCACCATCTCAACCATAAATATTGAAGCTGTGAGGTTTATTTTATTCATATTAATTGTGTCTGTAGTTTAAATCTGGTTTAAAAAGTGAGCTGATTCGAGATCATTACGTTTAAAAGCAGACGTAGAAATATTCTTGGACTGCTCCATGTCCTCACAGGGATCATTAAAGTTCGATATGATCTGTAACACTGAATGTGCTGTGAGGAGGACTCGTCGCCGGTGGAGTAGCATAAAGAAGAAGCTGCTGGCAGCCACTTACTGGCAGCGTTGTGTCCCACGGCGAGGATGAAGTCTGAACACTGCAATTTGTTCCCGGACGTCAGCGACTGTGACACTTCGGGGCTCCAGTGCAGATGAACCTCCCTGGTGAAGAGTAGTGTGGGTTAGACAAGGACAAAGAGTTTGGGAAAACACTGTACAACCAAAGATTTGAAGATTTCTATTGAACTCCATCTGGGTTGCAGGTGCCTGCAGGTAGCTGGAAGGACAGAAACGCAGTAAAATGACCAGTACTTCCTACTTTTTTAAGGGCTTATTCTCTTTAATCCATATGGCCTCAACAACCAGAACACCCTCCTTTAACTAGAGCTGCACATTTGATAAGTACTTGACTTATCAAATGCAATTGTGAGCTATTTGTGCAGAGTTGACTATTCTCATTTTATGCTACTTTGTACTGTGTAGCAATCGGTACGAGCACTTAGTTTGTGGTGCTGTTGAACTGTAGTTTATTATACAGAGATGTATTTCTGTTATATTATATAATAATATAACGGTTCACAAATACTGTACATTAATTAACAGTATTAAATGTCTTTATATCTACACAGGAACAACATTATAGTAGGTTACACCAGTTAGCGAAAAAGTGTGTCGTAGTGTGATATTAGCTAGTGTTATTAAATGTTTATATTGTGGTTATAAATGTTAAATAGGCGGCGTTACCGAGATTTCATGTGTCATGTTAGCTAACATTAGCTAATAGCCCTCAACAGATCAAGTGGCGTGTGGTACAAAACAAATGGAAACGCAAGGATGGTGGCCAGATACAATTTTACATCTAAAAAGTAATGTCACTGTTTCACGTTACTGGATAAAACTATCTAACTATACTTAACGCTCATCTAACATCCCTATACTTTCTGATTTAGACAATCACTTCCTGTCTCCATGCTAGCTGGCTAACGTTATTTACCTCTTTTCCTCCAGCTCTCTGCGGATTTGTTCATCTTCTTCGTTTTCATCGAGGTCCTCGTCGTCTTCCTCCACGGCCCGGGAATACACCGACAAAACTTCACCGAAAAACGTCGCCATAATCACTAGGTTTTCAGAGAAAAACAAAAGTTTGGCTAGTCATTCAGACCCGCAACAAATGACATGCACGCCTTTTTCTTCTTCTGTGGAGTTTATTGGTGGTTGACAAACCATCTAAGAGGCTCATTACCGCCACCAGCTGGACGGAAGTGTGGAGGCAGAGATTATGCAGAGAAATTGACTCATTAGGATTCAGGGCAATGTATGTTATATTACAGCAATCAATGTACATACGAGCTTGTGGCTTTAAACATGTAAAGTGACTGACATGTAAAGACTTTGGTATTTTCCTTATTATTGTACAGTTGTTATTGCTAAATTCTTTATTTATATTGCATTGACTTACTCCTTGCTTCTAGTGGTTTTATTTAAAAGTTTCTGTATATATTTATGCTCTTGTATGCACCCATGCACCAAAACAAATTCCTTTTATGTGTAAACCTAAATCTGTTCCTGATTCTGATTCCGGATTTCTGCCCTATAACGATTAAGCGTACCGTGATAGAAATTCCAACAGATACGATCTTCAATCAAGCGACTCAGAAAAACACACTGTCCAGGCACACAGAGACGTGCAACACCAGTCGCTCCCTGAAATACCTGTGGGAAGCTCAAAGCCCCAGGCTGCATGCATGAGTACTTCCTATCCAACAAATTTATGACTGAGCTGTTCACTTAAATCACTGAATGATTTAAGGCTGTTGCTCTCCAGTGGATTCACATGGTGTGTGGTCATACGATGCATAGGGGCTTAAATACGACTAAAGATATGACAATTAGAGTAGGAATGCTGGATGTGCTATTTGTGGCCCATGTGCCAGTCATGGGTAAACTTGACATATACCATATGACTCCACCAGCTTCTTAGTGGTAATACATAATTAACACGAGTGCAAGAAAGCAGGAAAACACAATCTTTAAAGGATGCTGGCAGGCCACTTCCAGTTGTAGAAGGAGCTGGAAACACAAGCCAAGTCATGTTAGGGCAAACTGGCCTCAAGTTGACTGCAAAACATCCATCCTTTCCATTGTATTGTATAATTCATGTTCCTGTAAGCTGTGCCCTGGGAGATGAGGGACAAACAGAAATGTGATGACATCAGCACGGCCATAAAAAAACTTCATTGTCACCAGAAAATGTCCAGTGTTGGAAAGACAAATTGGATTGCAGAGCAAAGCCTGGAGTAGAATAGAGAGTGAGCTCTATTACCAGCGCAGTGCAATCATGTCGCGGGAGGCCATAAAGTAGCCGCAGAGAGGTTTCGTGTCACAAAATGGAGCAACATGCTAGGAGGAAGCTTCGGGCTGGTGTTAATATAATTGATACTGGAGGGAGGGAGAGATGGGGGGGGAACTAAAACCTCCCGGGCTGAAGACAACAGAGGAATATCAACAGCAGGACAAGGAGAGAATGTCTCCACATCACTGACCTTTAAAAAAGGCAAACAGGACAGTCAGAGGACACCATCCAACATGCAAAATGAGCCTGAAAATGACTTGTACACTTGCCCCAATAGCAGCAGAGCCTTATGATGGTGATAGTCGCTCACTTCATCCGTCTGTCTGTCTGTCTGTCTGTCTGTCTGTCTGTCTGTCCTACTTGGTTCAAGAGCACCGGATCTATTCCTATTGGCCAGACTGGCGTGCTGGTTGGCAGGGACGTGCACAGACATTTTAATAGGCAGTAGTTCAATTACAAAAACGCAGTGTGTGTGTTAGTTTCTCTATTACACCTGCCAATGCTGACATATACCAAGATGTAACTACTAATACAGGGATGCACAGAACTTTGACTTTAGCCTTTAATCTTAGCTAATAATAATTAACAATTACTGAGAGAAATGAACGCTGCCATTGAAGATGGTGGCATCAACTAAGGATTGGTGTGAACGGGAACTCACAATTGAAATATCGTAACAGAAGAAGCAGAAGAACAACAGTGAGATAATGATTTTTATTCCCACGGTCCAGAGAGACAAAGTTGGCATAGAGGCACGTCGCTGACATGGTCCAGAGAGGATGATTCCTAATAATACTGGTGACCTCCCTGACCTTTCCACCATTGCCACCCTTTGTACTCATCCAAAATATCAATATCTAACTGTCAGATTACCATGAAATGTACTGAGCAAAGCCCACTGTAGGTTCTTATTGTGGAGAGTAATGAAAACTGCAGCCTCTATGGGACCCTGATATACAGATGCATGAAAATGCTCTATGAGACCCTTGAACGTTCATCATTCCACCATTTATTTCCATATTTAAAGTCGTCACAGAGGGATAGAGCCTCTCACACACATTCATACCCATGCACCCGCTCCATCAGACCACCCACTCACACTCACATCCACTCGCAGGGGTAATTTAAAGTGTTTGCTCCAGCTGAGCTGCACGTCGGTGGATTGTGGGAGGAAAGTGAAGCGCCCGGAGGAATCCCACGCAGAAACACTGACGACACGCAAACCCCACACAGAGGGGAGATCAGTTGCTTAGGAACAGCATTGTTCATCATCTGGGGGTGTGATCACTTCTGAGCAAGGTGTGGGATTCATCGTGTGAACTTGTGTGTAAATGCTAGCAAGGCTCTGATAATGCCTTGAGGTGGGTGGAAAAGGTGAACTGATGATGCACCATCCACTGGCTGAAGAAAACATCGATATGAAGATGACAGGGAGCAAACTGTGAAGAAAGGGATGTTTATAGAAATATGAAGTTTTATATAAACAGGCCTGCAGACTGAATTTTAAGGTTTTCAGTGGGAAACTGTGTGGAATTTCACCCTTTAATGATCTGTTTGTTAGACCACATTTTGAGCAGTTATATCTTATGGAAACATTTGTTTTACTTACCTCAACCTGAATGAGCTACCTCCAGTATATTAGAAAAAAGTTCCCCTCATATTTTATTATGGATAGTATAAATTTGACAACACTGATAAAAGCAGACTAAGCTACTTAAAAAGGCTCTGCTTGCCTACCTGCTCTCTTTTGGATTGGTTTGCCTTCAGCCTCCCTTTTCCTGCTCTGCCTCTTCGTCTGGCTTTAAGGACCTCGAAACAATTCAAGTATTTCTCACAGAGGATTGTCAGGGATGGTGAATTGCAAAAGAGGGCTGAGAATGTAATTATATGTAATTATTGTGGCAGAATGTAGAAGACAGGGTTGACTACCACTGCTGTATATCTATATCTATATCTATAGCACCAGCGAGTGTTCAAAAGAGTGCACAACTTTCCCACAGATGAGGATTTGTTTCATGTGATTCGTGATATTTTTAAGATGTAGAAATTAACATTTGCTATAAGACTTGGAAACCTGGATTGAGAATATATCACCATTTAGATCAGATTTTAAGTAAACCAACAGAATTACCAGAATTCCTCTGGGTTATTTGTTGCATAAATTATATGTGTATTGGAGCATATCGTATATATTTGTTTCTTTTTTTTTTTTCTTAGCTTTGGATGTAGATGGTAAAAATTGGAAAGCGGTGGAAAAAAACAGTACTGCTTTTCTAAATATAAAGTGAAACAGAAATAGAAATTGTGTGCACCATTATCCCCATTTGTACAATTATCACATCGTTGGGGTTCTGTGTTGGTTGCATTAATGCATCGTGGAGCTACGAGCTGGTTAGGAGGGCTGTTTGAAGTGTTACCCAGTAATGAGAAATGCGTATGTAACCAGTTAAGTGGAGAGACCCCCGACATGGAGGAGAGTTCAGTCAGCACCTCTCAGACACAGTGTCAACATCAATTTAAAGGATAGGTTCACATGTGAACAATTCTCACATGCACATACACACACGTGTTGAAAGAGTTATTAGTGACTGTAATAATAATATAACCTGTCCTTACTGGCTGTGAAGAGATCCCCTCTTAATGCAACTCCAATGAAAGAGATGGGGGTCAAAACATGTAGCTTTTTTTAGCTAACCATGTTTCAAGTAAAATATGTGTACATTTAATCTCTACAGGCAGGTGTCCTTGTTGCCCAGAGTGGATAATGTAATGTCTGCAGTTCAGTTTTGTTGCATGACATAACCTTCACTTTCTCACCATGTTTCCTGTCTCTGCCTCCACTGTCACTTTCCACTAAAGTCATTTACAAGAGGAACAAACCAGGGAAGGTGCATGTCTTCATGTACAATGCAGAAATGTAAAATCATGATCAAATGCACACACTTTTAGCAAGAAAGAAGAACAATCGATGTGCAAAAGACATTTCCTCTCTGCGTGCACAGGATCCTCATTCATTCTTTCCTCAAGCCTTCTGTTGTGCACAAAAGGAAAGTTAGTCTGTGTCTGTCTGTGTGTGTGTGTGTGTGTGTGTGTGTGTGTGTGTGTGTGTGTGTGTGTGCTTGCATGAGTTCATGCTGCATGCATGGTAAACCCAGCTTTTGTGAAATTCATTAGAAATTCTGCTGACAAAGACTTGCAGTGAAAGCAGTGGTGTGCGTGCGGAAGGAATATCAAGAGGATTGCTCCTGCCTGGAGATGGCCTGCAGCTTTAAAGATATCAGCTCCTTTATATGAAGATGCACAACGTCACACACACACACACACACACACACACACACACACACACTGAGTCAACAGCAGTGTGTACATCAATATGTGTTTAGCATTCAGGCCCACAAATTGTTCTCATTACAGTTAATAATCCTGATTAACAGGCTGCAGTCGGGGCACTCAGGCACTGGAAGAGAATAGAAAAACAGATAATGTGCAATTCAATTCAATTTTATTTATATAGCGCCATATCATAACAAAGTTATCTCAGGGCACTCAATCACATGGAGCCGGTCGAGACCAACTTCCACACACACAAAGACCCAACGTTCCCAC
>JAVQJL010082180.1:0-12450 GCA_036024295.1 Nannoperca obscura | reverse complement strand
AATGGCTGCAATAAAACAAAGAGTGAGAAATTTAAAGGGGTCTGAATACTTTCCTCTATCTATCTATCTATCTATCTATCTATCTATCTATCTATCTATCTATCTATCTATCTATCTATCTATCTATCTATCTATCTATCTATCTATCTATCCATATCTGACCCGATCTGGAAACAACATGCAAACAGGCAAATAAAGCTTCACATTAGACACATGAGGACAGAAACAGTCACACACACAGAGTCATCACTCACTCCACGATAAAGACAACACCCCCCTATTTTATCAATCCATCCCCATCATCCCTCGCTTAGTATCTCTGGCCCTGTCTGTGGGCATCATGTATCACTCGTCCTCTGTGCTGACAGGCCATCCCTCTGTCTGTTGTGCTGGAGGAGGCTTTGGTGGACAGCTGGATCCCTAAGCAGACACATGAGGGCTTGATTTGCTCAGCTGCGGGCCCAGGATCATGGTCCCATTGATCAGCATTGTGGTTTGGCTGTCCAAACCTCCAGAAGAAATGTATTTTCTATTGACATACATGCCAGACAAGGAGGGGGCACTGGACCTCAATAAGAAGCATTTGAAGATCACAGAGCATGTATCCATCTTCTGCAATGTGACTCTGAAACCAGAGTAGTGTTGTCCACATGGGGATTTGTCATGCAAGCAACCGCACCAATTCTTCTTTGTGTCCAATTGTGCATTGTCATGAGCTTCAGTAGTACATCCTGTGGTGTGCATGTGAAATATAAAAATCTGAGATTTTTTGACTTAGCCTACTGTCTATACTTTTATTAATTACTACATGTATAGGAACCTTTGGAATGGTTTTGAAGTGTGGAGGTAGCGACCTTGTAATCGGATGCCTGTTTGTTTCAAACTGAATTATCATATCTATGTCTTGTTCATTTAGCAGGTGTTATTGTCTGGATGTCTAATGATTGGAGTGTAATTAACATCAGACCCTAAGCCTACATCATGTGCATTCATACTAAAATCAAATCAATAGAAATATCTTAAAAATCCTACAAGATCACATGAGGTTAGGATTAGATAGATAATATGGATATAGAGTATATTCCCATATATTTGTCTCTTGAAATGTAGGAATTCATCTTGACCATTGATGTGTAAACTGGACAGTAAAGCGTTTATTCTGTATAGTCAAATTTCTCCCTGTCAGAGCAGTGCTGCAGAGCCTCGTGATCCATTACAGACCCAATGACACACAGTGTGAGCTATGAGATGTGGATCTGTGTGAAGACTGATCGCTCCAGAATCCCTGCTCAATATCAGAAATGGAAAGGTGATTTTTAAACCCTGCCAAGACGCCGCAGGGGATAATTCCTTGTGATTTCATCAAAACGGGACAAAGCAATGTTTTTGTAATTAGATATGGTGAGGACTAATAATGTGTAATATGTGCGGTGAGGAGATTTGAAGGTGACTGGATATTGGGGTGTTTTGATTGAGGTGTGATGCATAGCCTGCAGACATTTACCCATTACACAACAACTACTTTATGAAATTGAATGTTCTGCAATTCTCCTGTCACAGGCTAAATATTCTAAAGTCTGAAAACAGAGCCTAGAGGAGGTGCAACAGTCTAGTTTTCTCTCAGACAACTTGAATTACAATATGCTGAAATGTTATTACAGAATTTTTGCCCAATGATGCCACAAAAATACTGCCTACCCCACCTTTAAATGACTTAAGGTTCTTACTTTGAAACTGCAGATCTTATTGATGGTGACAGTATGTTAAACTCTTAGATTGTTAGATTTCAAAAGAACATTAAAGTCAGCAATAGAAATTCAATTTATTGATATTCTCTTTGCCTCTGCAGCATGGTGATAGGCGGGGTAGGACTCTCCTATAACATACTGTAATAAATTCAGTAATTTCCATAGCTATGATAGTAATATGGCTTGCAGGAGAGATTAACAGGAAGCTTTTGACTTTGTTCACTCAGGACTCCCTTTTTACCATAATTCCTGTTGAGACAGAGGAGGAGAATTATAAACTTCTCTGAAATCTGCTGCCATATACTGTTGCACTCTGTGTATTTCTTCTTTCCTCCACCTCCTTCTCCTACTCCACTCTCTCTGCTACACTTTAGTTTTCTGGCCCTTGATATTTCTTCCCCTCTCACCACTTTGTTTGTTACTTCAATCCTTCCATCTCCATTCATCCGTCTCCCTTCTCATTCTCTTTCTGTCCTGCAGCTACAATAGCAATGAGATATTTTGCATTAAGTCCCTGACTGGCTGGGCTAAATGAGGCGGTGTGCAATTAGTTTTGCGAGTACTTATCTCATTAAAGTAAATGAATTATTGATTTAACGACACTCATGCTTTAAGAGGCAGGCAAGGTGCTTTTATGACTCTCTCTGTTGTTTGAGAGGACACTGTCCATCTCAGCATGGAAAAATCCCTCCTTTCATTTCAATGGTCTGTCCTTACTTCTCTTATGCCTCAGTTTCACAAAACATGTCATTTTCTTTTCCCTCATTGGAAAAACACTGTAATAGGTAATAGGTGATATGTTTAGTTGAGATAAGATATAATCGTTATTATCACCAAATTGACTGAGCTATGATTCTTGCTAACGTAAAAACTGAATGTGTTGTAAACTGATATGCACAAAGTCATTATTTATAAATGAACGTCTGTTGGAATTGTGTACCTTTTGGCCTCTTGAGGACCTCTAATTTATGTTCAATTTTATGTTTTTTAGTTTATAATTTAATATTAAATTCATCTTGTGTATTATTACTTGTGAATTTAAAAGTACTTTTCTAGTGAATAAGAAAAAACACAAATATTCCTGTGTTGTGCATGATGAGACTATAGCAAAAATACAAGTACAGGTAATATCAACACTACTTTAATACCTAATGCGTATCCAGATTTAGCCTGATGGTCTGGCTGAACTGCCTTTTCGTTTTCACTCCATTGTTCTATCTGACATGGTGAAAGCTTTTTAGCCGTTTTCTGAGGAAAGCTTTGGTAGCAGTTGCTAGGAGCAGTGTCGTGTTGATCGAAGAAATTTATTTATTATGCAAAACTAATTCATTGGTTAAAGAAAAAGATTATTTAGGAATTATTTTCACTGCTAACCACAAACAAAAGTAACAAACAAAACTTTGCATGAGTGGTGTAAGAGTTTGGAATAGATTGTGGCGCTGACACATTACGCTGACTTCCTCATTCCTAATCCTGCCTACAGATGTCTGATTGGCTCTGTTGTTTCTCCAAATGTGGGAAAAAGTTGGAGTTGACAATAAAGCTAGAAAAACTTGCCTGGACAAACCTTGATGAAATGATTGTAAGTAATCTGGTTTAAGGCATTCAGGCTCTTACTTAGTACAGCAGGTGTATTATAATATACACTAGGGTTTCAGTGGAGAATCAGAGTGAAGAAAATATGAGGGACTTGTTGTTTCTTGAAATTACCAGCATTTTGGATCTAAAATGTCTGTTATTGCTTTGGCCTTGAAAAACACCACTAACCACTGTTTCCTTCCATACCATCCAAAAACTACCTTTCTCAGTCTCTGCTTCCTGTCTACCCTACTTTTTGGAAAAATGGAGGAGTGATGGAAGGTTGATCCACTTTGTGCCCAAGGGCGGATAGATATCGGTGGGGCTGGTGGTGGAGCTCTGTAGACCCCCTTGATCCTCCTCAGAGGGTCCCTGACAAGCCTGGCTCCTGGGCTGCTCTGCACCTCTACTAATCACCCTAGCTGCAGATGATAACCTGTAATCAGCAATTTCTCTGTCAGCCAGTCAGTCACTTAGCCAGTCAGACTTATTTTATCAACTGATTTGACTTAGCACTGAGTCTCAAAATTTACCTTTACTTAGATTATTGTAACCTTTTGTCATCTGCATGGTAGATATGATAATCATTTGCTGTGTATGGTCATTCAGTCTCATTGTTGGTTAATGTCTTGCTACCTTATTTGCTCACAATCCAGATAAAGGATTTTCAAAGAAGAAAAATAATTAGTTTAATGGCATTTTTGACTTTTTTATGGATTTTAAACCCTAACTGGAGACATTTCATACTTGCCAATTCAAATGAATCCCAGGCTTTAACATAGACTTCTGTACCAGACATTAGTAAAGGAAAAACACTTTTCTGAGGCAGCAAAAAAGCCAAAATTGACACATACAAATATTCAGCCTTCAGTCTGGATTTCTGTCTAAGCCTTTGCACAATAGGGACACCTATGGGAAGAAAATGGATTTAAATGTGGTGCAGGGGTTAGAATGCTTCCTTTGAGGCTGTTAAGCACAGGTTATACAATCTGTGGCTGGCAGTTCAGATATTACCCAAATTCTGTAATAAACCTTGTACATGTAGGTATTGTCACATAGTTGATGTTAGTCACTCCTGCCAGCCACATCTGGCAAAAACTATGTTAAATGAGATCACTATACATAATCTGCTGATGAATTAAAATTATGGTCTTCAGGCCTCATGCCAGTGAATATATAGTCATTTATTCATTGTGGGGAAGCTAAAGTAGGTGTAAAATGACTTGCTAAATGCAAAATGACTTGCTAAATGCAAGTCATTTTAAAGAGTTTTACACACAGCATTGATGTATAATGACATCACCGGCGCGATTCTGAAGGTTCTATTTTCACTGTTGTCTCGTCACCACTATATTAACCATCTATGCAAATTACAGATTTGAGTTAAGCTTGAAAACAAAAAATCAATGATATCACTTATTTCTAACTGCACTCTATTGTTCATCATACTATTAGCTTTAAGGGTTTTGCAAAGTGAGAAGGAGGGCTAAATAGTGACTTTACACCATTTTGAAATTAGTCACCACTACATTTACATACACAGTGACTGTGCATGCAGAAGATGGAGGGTCATGAGTAATGGGAATGTGAAGAGATGTGGTGCAACATTTTATTCTTGTTTTCTGTACCTGTGGAATGAATTAACAACATGAGCCTGGAACCTACTCCAGTATGCCTTAGGTACAGGGAAGGAAGACATCATGGACAGGTGTGCAGCCTATCAGAGGGCTTTACAGACTTACACATACTGATCACTCAACTCACTGTAGGAGGAAAAGTGAATAATTAACAGTGTGCTCGTCAACATTTACAGTTTAGGAGGCACTGAGTAAGGCACTGAACCACCAGCTGATACTGCAGAGCTTCACTTTATCCAAAAGAGTATATCAAAGCTGTACAAAAAACTGCTTTAAAAGTGGACGAATTACCAAATGGCTGGCTAAGATTTTTCTGAGTACTTACAGTACTTATGGTGCAGCAGTATAAAAGGTTCCTTCTTGCTGTGTGTGTATTTCTGTGTGTGTTTCATAGGATGCTCAGGTAATCTGGTTGACTTATACAGCACAAAGCAAAATACTTTCATGATCTTATACATACATCTATACATATATACATCATACTGTATTCAAGTAGCACAATAATAATCCATCATGCTAACCACCTCAAGAGATGGTCAAAAAAGGATGTATACACATTAACTATCATTAGATATTACAAAGCATAAACTGACACCAATACTAAACATTCATTTTGGACAGAATAGATTTAATTCAATTCAATTCAATCTTATTTATGTAGCGCCATATCATAACAAAGTTATCTCAGGGCACTTTCTCATATGGAGCAGGTCGAGACCGACTTCCACACACATGAAGACCCAACGATCCCACCATGAGCAGGACTAGGCGACAATGGAAAGAAAAAACTCCCTTTTATCAGGTAGAAACCTCGAGCAGAACCAGGATCTAGGTGGGCGGTGATCTGCCTTGACTGGTTAGGTTGAAGGGGGGGTAGAGAGAGCAGGAGGAAGGAGAACCTACAATAGTACAGTATAACAATAGCAACAACGGCAGTTGAGCAGGAACATGGGGGCAGCAGGAGCAACCACAGATCCAGACTCTACAGCACCGGAGGCAGAAACACCTGCAGAAATCTTTAGAAGGAGAGAGGGGGGGGGACGAGAGAAGCACACAGCTAGGGGAAGAAGGTGAATTAGTAACAAGTATTAATGGGATATGAGTGTGTACAAATGGAGAGGGAGAGGACGAGAGAGGAGCTCAGTGCATCCTAGAACGTCTCCCGGCAATTAGAATCCAAATGATATTAGTATGTCGTCAGCGCTAAAGGCTGTGTGGGTGGTAAATGGAAGACACAGAACAGCTTTGAGTCAGTGCCCCCCCACCAACAAAAAAAGAAAAGAATAAGACCTCAGCTTGTTTAACTTTCTGCCTCGACACCCGCAGGGATGTGATATTATTTCATCCCCACCAACAATTCATGATTTCATTCCCCCAAACAATTTGCATTTCAGTCCCTGGATATGTGTGTTATTGAAGATGTTAAAGGGAAATAATGAAATAAGAGCTTGTTTAGTAAGAGGCGAAAATAGAGGAATATTAATTTCTGGCAGTATTACACACAGTTTTACATGACCTAGACTGAATTATATCTTACCTGCTTTACTCACTGCCAAGATAAGATGAATAGCTCCTTTGTCCTCATCTGGCTTAATAAGGTATATCTGTTAATGTTGCTTGGATGGGTTATCTGCATGTTTAACATCAGACAGGAGAAAGTTCTTCACAGTCAAAAACAAAATTGCTTGTTTAACTCCATCAGTCCCTGCACCATGCTCTGCTACTATCAGCACATTTGTGATAGTATATGGACAAGTAGGCTGGGTTTTTGGACCTTTGGACCTTTATTTTATGTTGCTGCTAAAATCCTTGAATTTGATGTATTGCTGATGTGAGTCCATTCTGGCTACAGTCAAGTGAATATGAGTAAACTATGTATTATCAAAACAATCAATATCAATAAATGACTCCTAGAAAAGGACTGCAAAGGGCAGGTCCATGCCCAGTCATCATTTGTATGATTAAAGTAATTTCACTGCTGGGTTGCTAATGCTAATGCTAACGCTAGTTTGATTATCAAAGAAACTCTAAAACACATTAAAGTATGGGAATGTATGAAGTTTTCTGGAAAAAATGCCCAAACATATTTGCAACGTTGTCTTAAATGAATCATTGTGAAGTGAATGTGTCTTTGGTGCACTCTTAATTACATCAAACTCTCCCAGTGAAGGGAAACACAGAAGACACTTTGTAAATGTCACTGCACTCTTGAGCTGAGCTCCAATTCTGTACCAACGTTTCAGATTCAACATTGCTCATCAACATAATTTACTGTGGCCTTTCTTTTCTGCACTTCTTTGAGCTGTTGCATTTATCTATCCCCGTCTTTGTAAATCTCTTTGTGTCCAGTCACTGCCTTGATCCTTGCCAGAATAGTGACATAAATCAAGCCTACACATAAAGCTATGTGTTGAGCCAGCTGCCCATCCACTCTGCCGTATAGAGGACTTCAATTGATGGATCTGGACTGAGACCTTGAGGTGATCACCAGCTCTGAGACCTGAGTCCTTTCTTCTGATAGGTGAGGGCAGAAAGGATTTTGTGCTTTTACAAGCATTTTCTTTTTTACACTTGACAGTCTAGGGATGTGGTGGGCCTCACTTTCTATTCTTAGTGTTTGAAAAATCAATACACTGGGGGAATTGTGGTTACATTGCAACTCCTTTCCTGTGAGCTGAATTTGAGTTTGATGTACCAGTGTGTGTGGCACGTCTTTGTGCGCTCATACACAGTGTGTAAGAAAACAAGGAGACAAGAACTCGGGGGAGAGTATGTGCTGCTAATGAAAGAAGAAGTGAAGCAGGCTAAGTGAACAGGAACACAATCCAAGGCTACTTTTGATTGCATTTCAGGAAAATAATGCACATGGCGGCCCCAGTGTCTTTTACACATGCTCATTTGCATGAGATGCATTTCAGCAGAGCATCGTTCCAGAATGCAGATTACCACCAAGACAAAAGAAACAGAAGAAAGCTGTTTCTCCCACAGGAGAGAAAAATGCTCAGCTCAGTGATAAGAAAAGCTCATTCACCTTTTAAAGTGGTCAAACAACAAATTGGTGCAGATTTATAAAGAATGGCTAGTGTTCCTTAGGTGAGAACTGTCAGTCCTGTTTCAGATTGTAGTAATGGTTTTATAATGCTGCAAAAAAACTGGATTGACTGCTAGTTAAGATCTGATTATGCCCATTACAGGGCTTCAGTCATTTTACTTGCACAGTTTGAAAAAATATCTGCAGAAAACAACTACTTCTCCAAGCCTCACTTTCTATTCTTAGTGTTTCAAAAATCCATATACTGGGGGAATTGTGGTTACATTGCAACTCCTTTCCTGTCAGCGGAATTTGAGTTTGATGTACCAGTGTGTGTGGCACTTTTTTGTGTGCTCATGCACAGTGTGTAGAAAAAACAAGGAGACAAGAACCGGGGGGAGAGTATGTGCTGCTAATGGAAGAAGTAGTGAAGCAGGCTAAGTGAACAGGAACACAATCCAAGGCTACTTTTGATTGCATTTCAGGAAAAGAATGCACATGGCGGCCCTAGTGTCTTTTACACATGCTCATTTGCATGACATGCACTTCAGCAGAGTGTCGTTCCAGAATGCAGATTACCACCAAGACAAAAGAAACCGAAGAAAGCTGTTCCACCTGCTCTGGTGAGCTGTCACTGTTTAGTTTATTTTTGTTATTTAGCTTTTTCTCATTGTCTCCTAATTGGATGCTGTTTTGTTTCTTCCATTGTGTCTGAACCTTAGGCCAGAAAGAAATTTCTAACTGGCCACAGACATAGCATACTCTTAATACTGAGGCTGCCAAGATTGTGTGCAAGAAAGGAAGAAACTGATTTCTGTGATTACATCTAAGTATTCAGTGTTGCTTTAAAAACATAAATGCCCATGTGTGCATCCATAGCTGATGATATACATAACGAGGTGTTGAAGGAGACACGGAAATCTGTCAAAATAAACTTACTGACAGACTATGTCTAGCTTTCAACGTGGCAGTTAAAGTTGTGCTATCATGCAATAATGAAACATTGCCTGGTGAGCTTTAATGTAATGCTACGGAAAACATACTCATCTGACTTTAGCTATTTGTTAGCCTTTATGACTGCCCACAATCAAATTTTGATAAGCTAAATTAGCCTCCTGGGTGGTGACTGATGAAGTGATGGCAGATCCAGATGACATACGGATGTCTGATGGCATTTAAATCAGGCCTCTGCTCCCACCTCACACAGAGTGATATCGCTGATGACTTGACACAGTAGCAGCGACAGGGCTCAATTCACTTTTCATTTAATGAATTTCAGAAGATATTCGTTGTGGTATGAAACTTGAGCCCCCCAAAACAGACTTTGGATGGATCAATTTAATCGAAGGTGAATGGAGCCCGAGCCTGTAGGCTCTGTGTCGCATGTAAGCCAAGATGTGATGTATGAGCTGTGATCTTATCGGTAAAGCATAGCAGCAGCATCACACAAACTCTTTTCTGTCTGTGTTAAATTACAAATTTTTATAAAGCAACATTAATGCTAAACCACTTTATTCCAACATATAACTAGCCAGACACGTGGCAAATCATCAAGCATATGCACTAATGCCCATAACCTACATGTATGCTTCAGACTCCACAGAGAAGCGTGCTGTGCTTTGTAGAATTGGCCTTCTCTTGACAGACATCCGTCCTTCGACTGGGCTGCTTTCCTCCCATGTCTGCTTGCTGCCTTCTCATTAAAAAAGAAACAAGTGGGAGAAGTCATTGTCACTCAAATGGCAAGGCTATGTCTGACTTATATATATATATATAGACTTATATAATGACTCTCACTCCCACTTATGTGTACAGATATTTGGGACTTGTTTCTAAAGACGGCCAGCATTGACTGAGGGACTTGAGTGATCTGGATTGGTAGTGCACATTTTAAAGTTTCTCCAGCTGAATTCCTCAAATAAAGGTGTGTTCAGAGAGTGGGGAGCTCTACTACATGAGTGTCGAATGACAAGCTATACAGAGTGCAAGCCTTGTTGAGTTACTTTGGCATTCGATGCAAGGACTTTTGACGCTCTCAGAATATTTCCTCCACCTTCATTACTGAGTGCACCATGGGACATGAGAGAGGCACATCAGCATTCCCATATGGAAATGGCAACATGATTTATGAATACTAATTTAGTCAGAAGACTGTTAATGCAACAGTGGGTGTTGCTGTGAGGGCCCTCAGCAGTGTTTTTTAAACTTCATTGGCTCTTTTTTTTTATCAGTGGTAGTGCTTTCTGTACTGTTCTGAATATATTAGCCTCAGCAGCCAGCAGAGCCATATCTGCTCAGTGAATTGGAGCGCAGACTAAGGTCAACAATGACCCATTGTTTCTTTTGAGCTCATATTGGCTTTCTATCAAAGGAGGTGGTGGTGGGGGTTGCAGAGGAGGGTTGGGGGCTATTTGTTTGGCTCATTAGCTAGTGTCCCTATTCCACAATCCACATATCTGTTGGTGCATGCTGAAGCGTGTGTGCGTCCAAGCACGGATGGGGCAATGAGATGTAAAACAATCCTCCACTGTGCCATGACATCATGTGTTATTGATTGATCACAGCCTCATCTTCTGTTTCACCATACTCATCTTCCAGGATCCTACCTCTTCAATTAGACTTCCTACTCATCAGCAATATGTATAAAGAGAATGATCCATCTTTTATCACATGGATCAATTAATGTTAGAGAAAACCCATTGTTACTGCCCATTCGTCCTTATAATGTGATTACTTTTCCTCATAAACAGGGTTAAATTGTCTTTCAGCCTGAGCTTTAGAGATGTTAGAACCTTTAGACTTTCTTCACGTGAAAGAATCTTACTTTGATTATATCAAGCAATTGAGTGGCAATGAGAGAAGCTTTGATGTCAATGCCGTTTGATTTTGTGATCATTCACAGGAGAGGTAACTGATTCATCCTAATATCCTGTGATTGACAATTTTACAATTGAGCATTTGAAGAATGGTGGAATCATCAGCAACAGTGTATTGTCCTTTGCTCATTATGTGTATTGATATTGGAATGAAAGTCCCTGCTGTTCGATTGGCTCTCTAATGAACTGAATCTGAATTTATTTCCTAATGGAAGAAGTTCTTATTGGTTGATGAGTGGGAGTGCAATGTCCTCAGTTATATTGTTGCTCTCATTTATGGCTCTCTTGCTCAAGATAAAGGCACAAGTTGTTTCTGTTGCTTTTTTTCACACCAGCAAATGTTAGTCTGTGACCATCACAAGCTTTTATCCACATCACTATGAGAGAAAAAAAGGACATGTTATCACATCAATCAACCTCTTATTGTGTGTTTGAGAGTGTGTTTATCTTTCATTGCACATGTCCCTCTATTGTTTATGCCTGGATGTTATCTTGTAGCTGTATTAAATTAATCATTCTGGTGAAACAGCCCTCTGAACAGATTTGTCATTACACCACAGTGTCTGAATTCATTATTAAATCCACTATGTGTAATGCTCATTTGGTCATTCCAGGACAAAATGTCTTTTCAATCTGTCTTGAGCGGAACACCTGATGAACAATCAGCATATTACATGTATGGTCTCCTGGAGGGCCCGAGCCTTGTCTCTGTGCAAATTGGACCGTGTGGGCAGCATACAAATAATTACATGAATAGGTGGTCTCCATTGTAATTAACTGTAGAGGGAGCAGATATTTGTTTTGATCCTCTTTTCTGGAGATGTAAGCCACGGCCACAGGGACTGCACTAGGTTGGAGGCTGATTGTGGGGTTGCAGTAGAAGGAGGGAGGTGACACAACGGGGGGTTCAACAGCAGGGTTCAGCAAATGATAGTAGTGAGGATCCTGGGTAATCATGTTAGATTGGTGTACCTTCTATCTCCTATCCAAGCAAAGCCAATATGTGGTGCTGCTGGAGTTTGCAGTATACTGATTTGGTATTGTTACGGTTCACTTTAACAACATGGCTGATTGGTATTGAACAAGGCTTGGAGGAACAATTGCATGCTGAGCTAAACTAACATGCGTGAGGGCCCATTGTTGCAAACAGAATAATATTCAATTTGCCTATGAAAAGGCAAGGCAAGGCAAGACAAGGCAAGTTTATTTATAAAGCACCTTTCATACACGGATGCAATTCAAAGTGCTGTACAGAGAAAAGGACAAAAAGAAATAGCAATAGTTAAAACTATATAATCATAATTCAAACAAAAGGAAATTAAGATACATAAAAAGGCAGTTTTAAAAGATAAAATGTATTAAAAGGATAAAAAGAAAGCAATAGTTAAAACTAATAATAAATGAAAATACATTAAAAAAAGCAGTTTTAAAGATAAAATGTAGAATTTAAAAGCTACAGTGCAGAAAATTTGCTTCCTGAATTGAAGGCCCTAGTAAACAGTAATGTTTTCAGCCCTGATTTAAAGGAGTTTACTGATGTGGCAGACCTTAGGCTTTCTGGGAGTTTATTCCACATAACT
>JAVQJL010082178.1:0-16111 GCA_036024295.1 Nannoperca obscura | reverse complement strand
CCCTCTATTTTCTACTGTTTATTATTCTTTTTTCAATAACTTTATTGAGCATTGTAACTGTATCAAAAAGCAATTTCCCTTCTGGGATTAATAAAGTATTTCTAATTCTGATTCTGATTCTGAATTAAATTTGATTCTCACCTCCATATGAACAGTGAACACCACTGTGTATATTTTGTAATGTACTACTTTGACCTCATCATATTTTAATTCTTATGTAACGTGCCGGTTCGTGGTGGAGTGGTTGAATTACTCTTGGAAAGGATTGGGAAGGATCCCAATCTCCCGTCACTAAATGTAACCAATCAGAAGCTAGGATAAAGACTTACTTAGGTAAATGCACTGAAACCTAAAGCTGCACATTCAACACAGTATTCTAGTAGTCTAGAAGATTATTTAAACACATAAATAATTGTAAACATTAATATGTAAATAGTTAACTGTGTAAACCTTGTAAATATATTCTTAGCAAATAATCATAACCATGGCTTATCCTAAACACCAATCAACTTATCACATGACTCTTTCACTTACAAAGAGATTGGTGCAGAAAAAGACCAATAAAGATGCGTTTCTACTTGCTTTCTGTATTTCTATACAGGTGAATGTATGGCATCTATCTTTTAAACTAAATCTATGTTTTTTATTCTTCCTCTGTCTGTTTGAGTTTCTGCCTTCCTCTTTATTCCATCAGTCTCTCCCCTTCTAGGTATCTCTTATCCAGGCCAGTTGATAATGAATATGTCACCTTAGTTTGAGCTGTAACTATAATTATTCCTTGGGCCATTTTGTGCTATTTTGAATGCTTGTAACAGTAACATATAACATTTCCCATATTTCAAATTCTTTCAAGTTCGGCGGTGTCTGAGTCTTTCAAAGCAACTCAAGGAAGAATGTACAAATACAGTTGGCAGATGTTGAATATCTGGTCTCTTCATATTTAGGCAAAATTCAATGTATGTCAATTGTATTACCCCCAGGGGCCACAGTGGAGGAATGACACACATCCGTTCATGTTATGTTAAAAACCAGACAGTAGTTTCAAAGATATCGTGTGTGACAAATTAATTTACACCTTTAGGCCAAACTGGAATTTTGAGTGTGACGAAACAGACCAATGACACATAACATTCTCTCAAGTTTTGTCAAAATGCAATGTTTTCAGTTGTGTTCGATGCATGATGGCAGGACAGATGGTCCAAGGCCGATCTATTGTCCCAACCACAGTTTATTAATCAGAAACAGCAAACAATGAGGAGAACTGTCAAGAGAACAGTGAAGAGGTTACAAACCTCCCCTCCCTCTGAGTCACAGTCTGGGTTATTTGCCAAACGCTGAAGTCCACATATAAAGAATATAAGTTGCACTTTGTATTAACACATATGAACAAAGAGATGCACATAAAAACACAATGTAAGGTATAGCTAAAGAGAAGGCACTGGTGGGTTAATCCAGCCAATGTAAACACCATGTAATCATCACATTAATTGAAATATTGCAGGTATTAAAATGGGATTTTGACACAGGGCGAGGTTTTGTACAAGACAGGTTGTCAAGATTGGGTAAATATGCAGAAGCCACCTTAAGGCCCTCTCCATTTAAATTTATTTACACGAGTTAATCAAATTACCAAAAACTAATTGCCACACACTTAACCTGGGGCCTTTGGGAGCCGTAAGAGTCTGGGGCCCCGGAGCAGTTGCCAGTTTTGCCCGGTTGCTATTACAACAAATCTTGACATCTTACAGGCAGGAATAAAACATCACCAGAATACGTTTTAATAATGTATTGCTTTCTTAATTTTTTGTAGTATAATAAACATAGTACAGTTGAGTTTAGTACATAACTCAAAAGTACAATAAAGTACATTTACAATAATATAAGGCAACTTAGATAGTTTTATTACCATCAAATTAGCCTAAAAAAACTGTGTCAGAAATGTACAAATCAAATGTAAAAGCAAGGATAGAAGCAAAATACCATTTAATGTGGAGAGTCAGTGACACTAGCCTCCTCTGCTGTTAGTCATATAACAACAAAGGAATTATTAACACAGCTAAAATACAATATTGCCATTAAACTCTTCATTACAGATGGCTGGAGCAGACTGTAGACGCCAGTTAGAACAAGCAACAATGAAACATCCAAGTTGTGTGCAGCCTTTAAGCATCTCCTGTCTCTGTACCTCTGTCTGTCTCTCTATTCCAGATGAGACACTACAGATCATACATATGTAACCTGTCCTTATCATCCACAATCAGCTATTAACAAGCTTCTCAAAAAGCATCAAAAGCCAATCTACAATTCTTTTTGATCGAGTTAATTTGATAATTCAGTCAAGAGAAGACTTTGTGAAAGCAGGCAGACTCCTATAAGTGAATTTGAACTCCAGTAAGGAGAATTACTTTTACTGGTTGTGTTTCTAAAAATAGCCTTGTGGACATGCTTTACCGGTATTTTTGTTTTGTTTATGAAGGTGAATGTGGTCATTTGTCCTCTTGTAAATCTCATTTTATGTCCAGATAAGTGATCTTAGCTAATTTCATAGACAGCCAGTATAGTATTTTCCAAATCTGTAATAAATATTTTATTAAAATTACACATCATGTCATTAGTTGATGATAGTATATAGTATTAACTGATACCTGATGTTTAATAAAACACATATGTTATGGTACTGTACATCATGGTGTGTGTGCATTAAAGTTTGTGCTTGTCCAACACAGGATTTGTAGGTGTACAGTTTTTGGAAGCATGACACATATGAACAGTTACACACACACACACAGTTTTTTTGTTTTATGGTTCTCGAAACATAAACACATGAGCGGTTCTTGTCTCCATTCTGGTCTTCAGGTAAAAACTGTGTAGTTCATCTTCTTCTTTTAGACTAGCAGAGTGAATTGAATTGTTGCCTTCCTCGGTTTAATTAATCAGTTCAGCGCCATCATTTCTTGCTTTTATTGTAGAATATAATATAAATATGATAGTCTTGTAGATTATTATGGGACGGCTGTGACTAATCTAATCACAGGGTTTAAGGGCGGTTCAATCCCCACCTCCTTCACGTGTGTACTTGGGCAAGACACTGGACCCCAAATTGCTTCCTATGGGTGACCAGCATGGTACCTCACTGCCAGTGGTGTGTGAGTGTGTGCTTGAATCAGACAGTGAGCGCAAACAAACTTTGTAAAGCACTTTGGATAAAAGCATTATATGAATGTAGACATTTACCATTTCTTAGTAATCTAACAACGTGAAAGTGTAGAAGTGTTTGCCTGGAAACTTCTAACTAGTAGTTATGGAGTATATGGAGGACTGGTGTTGGTCGTTATTCACAAAAAGGGGCCAAGCGTCTCACTTTCCAATTATTATGTCTATGACTGTTAAGTTGTATGCGAGGATGGATTGTGTGGCCCACAAGATGGCTGCGGCTATTGTGGGGTAGATTCCGAAGAGCACAGAGGAAACGACCTGACGTTATTTGCCAACTCTGGAGGCTATTCTGCTGGTAACCATTTCTGGTTGTACAACCCCCAAAAAATTGGCAAAAGGAGCGGCATCAGTAAACAGATGATCGTGAGGGTGAGTCAGTTGTTCGACACGGAAGAAGTGATCCCGTTCCAGTGATCCCGAGAAAGCTGAAGCTCTTAATACGGCAACAATACGGCGGTTGGTTCATTGTCGAGTGTGCCCCACTTCGCGTCTTTGTCGAACTGTGGGGACAGGCGGTGGCTTCGGAAGCACAAACACTCACTGCAGGAGTGACCTCTCTGGAACTGGTGGGAGGGCTCTCAGATGGCAGGAATGGCCTTTGTGCCCTTCGAGAAAATCGTTGGCGGTGGGAAGGCGTTTTTAGTGCCTGCATCCCGGTGCTGAGGCTCGTGGCGAACGAAGCTTGTAGGACCGGGTGTTCCTGGCATACTGGAGCCGTGAACCCTGCACAAAGCAGCTGATGCGGCGTTTGCTACTGCAATTGATTATTATTATTAATTGATATTTGTTTAATTGGGTTTTGACCGGGGCCTCTGAACTTTGTTTCATGTGAAAGTGTGATTTGAAAAAACTTGATGTTAGCGACACCAGCGACCATAGTCGAATGCATTCCAGGGCCAGAGCAGGTGACGTTGAATCCTATTTAAAACTGCAAGCTAAGGATAGACGTAAATATGATAAGATTGTTATACACATCGGCGGTAATGACACACGCTTTCGCTAGTCGGAAGTCACGAAAATTAACGTTGAGTCGGTGTGTACGTATGCAAAGACAGTGTCAGACCCTGTTTTTGTTATGATGTGGCGATATATAAATAACTTGAATGGCTTGGGGTTCTGGCATTCCAGTGCCGTAGTTACTGGCTGAAGCCATCTGCTTTAGTTGAGTGTGAGCCATCGCACGCAAAGGCATCCCAGTGCAGAATTCCCCGATTAAGGCTGACTGGCATGGTTGCTGGATCTGGTTTTGAAGATAGTGGTGGCAGGAGGAGGGGCCTGGAATTTCAGAGCTGGGTGATCCATCTTCTGATGCTGTCTTTCCTGCTGCTTTCTTGCTGGAGAAAGTGGATGAACTGGCCCTTTCACAGCGTTTGCGACAAAAGTGTGCGTGGAGACGTCACCCAGAAGAGCGCAGGTGTAAACACCGCGGCATGACATTCGATATTACTCACTACTCAATCTCACATTTACTTATTATTTTACCTCAGTTTTTGCTACCCCTTTTCCATCTACCAGAGATCCGTGGCTTTAGCAAATTTGTCATTATGCGCCTGCTGAAAATGAAAATCATATTTGTGACCTGGCTGTGACTTCCTCCGAAATAGACTTTTAGCTGATGCAAACCATGAGTGAACCTCCTGCTCTTTTGGGTCTATATCAGTGAAATGACTTCATGGAAAGTAAATATATCAACAAAAGTAGTTTTTCCATTCAGGTTGATTCCATTGATTCTAAAATGTACCAAAAAAAAAGCAAGAGCTGGAATATCTGCCAGAATTAATTCCATGAATCACTTAGTAAACCTGCAAAATTATAATTTCACTCCTCTGACTCCTGGATGGAAAATAACTGATTTTAACATCAATCAAGTAAACATCAAACAAGACAAGACAAGAGTCGACAGTCATGCTAGCAGCCACACAGTGTGCTAACTGCTAATGCTGTGTGGCTGCATGCTAACATGCTGATATTTGGCAGGTATATTTTTTTTACCATATTCACCATCTTTGTTTGGCATGTTAGCATGGGAACATTTTTCTTAAGTAGGAGTAAAACATACAACTGATTAGTTAAGTATGTAAGACATTTACATTTACATGACGATTGTGCTAGAAGAAGGGTTAAGGGATCATCAAAGCTTTACCCAAGGGGAACAAATTCCTTTTATCTGGGAACTGGAAAATTATCTGGGAACTACAATGTCTGTACAAAATCCACTGTTTAGAGATAAAGTATTTCATAGGATAAGTAAAAACTATGACCCTGGTGTCGCCAAACGAAAAGTCAGAAGACAACCAAAGTCAGCAGAAATCACCCTCTGGGCATCCATCCAATAGCTGTCAAGATATTTCACTAAAAGCCAGAAATGTCAACCCGCTGGTGGTGATAGAGCAGAGGTTTTCTCGCCAGGGTGTCGTAAGAGAGTTGAAGGGGAGGCATTCAGAGAGACATAAGGCAAAGACACTGCAGGCGAGGTGAAAGGGACAAGTGCATGTTAGTGTTCTAAAATCAAAAGAAGTTAGTTATTGTAGTTTGTCCTGTTTGGCCTGCTTATTCTCATAACTCAGTCAAATATTAACACAAAGACATGATACACACGTTTTATATTCAGTTTCTTACACTTCCTGAGGTTATGTTCTATGTCCATAAATGTTCATACATCTGCTTAAAATCATAGAAAAAGGACGCTCCTTATATCTGTTTTCTTCAGTATCAAAGTAATCCAGTAATTGTCTGTTCATCCATTGCCATCTGTAGATCACTTGCATGGCTAAAAGGCCACTGAGCCAGTTTTTGCCTGTGCAGTTGTACAGGGTCATACTTTTGCACTGATGGGAAACCTGACAGGCTGTTTTGTTTAATTTAAAACAGGAAATAAGACCTGTAGTTTATCAGTCAGTGTTGGCAGAGAACCTAAGCAACCATAGAAACACACCATGCTCATGTCATTTCATGCACATGGTTTTATTACAACTTTGCTGTCAACCTGGTGACCCTGACTATGATATTGTGTAACGCATGTGTGTGCGCGCGCGTCTTTCCACTGAAATCACTGTGTCTCGGTCTGTGTTTTTCTAAGCAAAAACACCATTGTTACTCATTTGTAGCCAGGTCTGGGAATCTGAGTGAGGCCAGCAGACGTTTTATGGAGGAGGCACAGCGCTGGCAGAGATAACGACCATCAGACAGGATCAGCCAGCTTTGATTGTCACTGCAAAACCCATATCGCTTTCTTTTTCAGGCCTCTATCCAATTACCTTCCTCTCTTTATCCTCTGTCTTGATTTTTCTGTTGCTCTTTTTCCTCCTCTTTTGTTTTTGCACTCATTCGTCGCTACATTAAAAAATAACATTTCTATGCATGTTCCCTGTCTTTAAGTCTTTTGCTTTTTATTGCATTTTGGTCTTTTTCTCTTCAGTTTTAAATGCCATGGCTTTCACAATACTGTTACTGCCATATCAAAACAATACATATAAAAAATTTGGGCCTGAGCCAAGTCACTTTGACAAGTTTAAATACATGTTTTCCTTTTTTTGTTGACATGGATTTATCCTACAATTATATTCAAAGTTTGTGTGTAACTACATGGAACATTTTAACAAATACGTAACCACTAGATTTCAGAGACATTGGTATGATTACTGACAAATTTGTCTACTGAGAAGATGTTTGCTTGTTTCATAATGCAATGTTTTTCCAATTTAAATAAAACTAAAGTTTATCCGTTTATATCATCCTTTCAGGGCCAGATATTCTTCAATTTACTTTGTATTTTAGCCCTCTTAGCATTATGTGTTGTTTACCCTTGTTTATAATTTCTTCTGTCTCTCTTGCCCTCTTCTCCCCAGTTCTTTTTCCTATCAAAACTGCAACAAGAAAACAACTCATATACTCTCTCTACAGTCTACAGATTGATTCTGCAGCATGCAAAACAATATAACTATAGCACTTTTGAAGACAGTCACAAGCCACTTTGCCAAAGGAAACTCAATGTCCACTTGTTTCACTTGTTTTCAACCAGCAAAAGCTCATATCTGGGTCTTAAGTTACAATTTTCTCTTCTTTTTTACATTATTGTGTCAAACTTATTTTTCAAGGTCAAGAGAGAATTTGTCATGCTTTTCATGAAGTTAAAAACGTTACAACAAAAGGGAGGTGGAGACTGATCAGTACAATTAAAACATACAACATAAGATTAAGTAACCTAAAATTTTAATAATTACATATTTTTACAAATTATATTTAAAATTCTAAAAATACAATTGAAAAAGTAAAGTTTTAATGTGACAAACAATTATTATAAGACATTAAAAATGTAATAAAACTCACTTTTGCAGCATCATATTAGTTTGAAAATGCAACACTAACTACTATATTTGGCATGTGAGCATAGTACTTAATTATTAATTGCATTTTATTACATTTAGATGGTCTGATTACATTAAGAGATGGACTTGAACAACCCTCCAGCACTTACCGGTGATACTGTTTCCAGTTGCTGGTTAACTGGGTCAGTAAGGAGCAGATTAAACCTGAGAGGTCATAAGTTATGTTCAACTGTTCACTTACCGCCAAACAAGAATGTTGTTGTGTAGAAAATCATCTGTGCTTCATGCTGGCTGATGGATTTCAGGCAGCAAGTCTTCTCACCAAAACTTTCTTGATGGGAGATCCATTTTGGAGATAGTTTTTCTGCCTGAAAATCTGCATTAAAGACACACCTGCTCAAATCCACAGCTAGGATAATTGTTTGGTAATAAAAGACCATTTTAAGATGAGGGATCATTTACCAACACTTTTCCAAAAAAGAATGCCTTTTTTTAATAGTTAAAGAAATGTCATATTGGAGTGAACACATGATTTGTCTCTTTCAGAGCAGTACGCTGAGCTTGTTACATCCCGTTGGTCCTTGTCTGTTTCCTGTTTGATAACCTCTCTTGTTATTTTAGTTCCTGCCCTCATGTCTCCTAGTCCTTGATTATCCACACCTGCTCCCCATTCTAACATGCCACTGATTCCCTCATCAGCTACTTCACTTATACTGTTCCCCTTCCTTTGTTCTGTGTTCGTTCATCATGGTTTTGCCTTTCACATGTTACTCGTGCTTCTGTCTCTGAACCCGCCTGTCCTCCTGCCTGCTTATCTGTATCTGAGGAGTACGCTATTTTTGTTAAAGAAATCATTGAACTGCATCCAGTCAGCCAGTGTTGTCTGCAGTTGGGTTGTTTCCCGGCTACCTTAACAGAGCTGAAGTGCTCACCACAACAGTCTGTATAACCACATTATGCAGATGCCTGCTGTTACTAATAACTAAAATCTAATCAGCACTCTACAGCTAAAAGTACAGACCTCTGCCCTGCAGTCAACCAGTAATGAACTGTATTCATTAAGTCAGTCACAGTGGTTAATTGACCATCCTGAGTGTCATTCACTCATCAATCCTCATTTATCATCCACCTTTTGCTTACCTCACGTCAGGTAAACTATGTATACTACTAAAATATGATTATTGTAAAATTTCAAATTAAAACGAACAGAAATCATAAAACCTTCTAACTAAAATATCATAAAATGTATTTGGAAAACAGAATAATGATTTGTATCTAAAGCTAGTTACAAACAAAAAGCCTGTTTCTCTTTGTAGTTAAAATGTGATACGGTATATAAAACATATTTAATTTGAATTTACTGTAAGTAGGACTCCTGAATAAAGGATTTGGTAAAGGTGCTTTAGAAGTATTGTGTTTAGTGCAAAATAATACATTATTAAAAAAATTAAAAAATACTCATTACTCTTTTAAAGCAATTAAATTAAGTAATGCCTTTGCCCATAACTTTTGAGTGATTCTCTAAAAGTCATGTAAGTTTTTATTGGTTATTTTATTGTTGATTTCTGACAGTTGAATGTGGACATGCAACCTAATTCTCCTGTACGTGTTGCTGCTGTTCTATCTGTTCAGCAGGGTTGAGGTGTTCTTATCTGTAGCAGCATGACATTCCTATGCCAGTTTCACAAGAGCATGAAAGTGCCTTAACACATGATTTGTTATGGACAGGTGATTGTTTCCTGTACAAAACTTACATTTGATCTTTCTTATCTTTATGTTACATGAATTCAAAATGAGAGTATTTTCATGTATTGAAGCACCCAGCCTCATTTGCCTACATGCCATTATTGTTGAAGCAACATAATCAACTTTAACCACGTTAGTAACTCTTACTTAAAATCAAATCCTACACTGTTTCACTATTGGGATACTAGAAAAAGTAATGAGATTACAGGAGCTCATTACTCTGTTGTTGGAACATTACTATATCATCCAAAAAATCTAATATTCCTTTTAGCTATTGTGGTTCTTTCAACTTGATCAAACAAGTTGTATCCAAAGTTTTAAATGACAGCACACATGCTCATTCTGTGAAACTGGATTGGTTTTAATTTTCTTTTTATTGTGAGTGAACAAAGAGGCAAAACAGAATGAAGTGAACCTGACAAACTTTTCTTCCAGACTTTCTGTTGTCAGGAGTGGCAGGAAGGAAGTGAAAATGTTTTGAAGTTTTGCAGCTGATAGTCTTACTCACTTGATTCCCAATTAATATCCAAAGGGTCGCAGAGTTTGCCATTGTTTCGCTTGAGCAAACTGAACACAGCCTGCTGTGCAAAGCCAGGGTAATTAGCTGGAATGGGATATACACACACACTCTCAAACACACGTTCCAAACACACACATCAACAACATGAGCATCATTTCACGCACTCACCCAAAATGCCCTTTTGTACACATCCACATGTGCATATCAGCCCACTTATACACAAACACACACACCATGGATACTCTGAGAGCAGGGTGTAATTACAACACCATCTGCTTTAGATCTATTAAAAGATGAGCTGCTCATCATTAAACATTTATTTCTGTAACTTTGGCCTGTACGTAAACCTCCATTACCTGCAAAAACACACAGATGAAACACAAACGCCAAACAGGTTTCTTCCCAAACTGCTATATAACATTTAAGAAAAACCTTTGAAGTGCATCACGTTGTTCTTCAGGTTCTACAAGTAAATTTTTTCTCCTCTTCCCACTTCTCTTTCCATCTTTGGTTTAATTGTCATTAGTAGTATCAGTAGTGCTAGTATTATTCAGTCTGCTTGTCTTGTGTGCAAACACATTCTCTCCTGTCTCATTCACACATGCACCTCGCATCACCTCGCACCTATGCCCTGCCCTGTACTCTAGTTTCATTGTGTGTTGTTAAATCACGTGTTTTTTGCTTCACCAAAAGAAAAGGCCAGTATCTAAATCGTACTTTCATGCCTATTTACTCCAAATTATATGACAAGCTTCTCTCATGCTAAACTGATAAGAATCTGTATTACTGTTTACTGGCCTGGTATTACTCAAACTCCAAATTTGTCCCTCATGCCAGGGTCGGAAAATAATTCATGATCATGATAAATAAACTTAACTTCATAAACCTGCATTCATTTATTTCCTGCCACTAGGGAGCAGAAATGCATCCAAACAAGCTGATACAAAATCTTATTTGTCTTATTAGGTTGTCATGGCCAACATGTTAGCAAAACAATGTCTACTGCCACCCCCAGCAGACACAGAACAACATTATCGTCCCATTGGAGTTGTGTTTCTGGCCTCCTTTTAGCTCTGGATTAGTCTCCACCAACTCCTGACAAATATCTGTTTAGCTTCAAGACGTTCCATTTTCTTCACCAGCTAGTCTTTAACTGTGCCTGTCTGCTGTATGGTGGTGGACAGGCAGTGCACAGTACGTTTAGAAAACTGGTGCGTGATGCTGCTAGAAATCAATGTGATGCGAGACGAGACTGAACCACATGTTAAATGGAGCTGCAGTGGGTGATAAGTTCCATGCTTTTTCTCCAGAGATCATCAATGCTTCTCTGTCCTAACATCTTGAAAACAGTAAAGTTAACTTCACATTTTGTGTGTATGGTAATTATTATTATTATATTGATTTTAGGACACCTTTATGTATTTGTAAAGTTGAGTATTTATACGTTTACGTTTGTACCTTGCTCATGTATGTGAATCTACAATGTGTGCAAGTACAAATTTACTTTGCATGAATACCACTCTGTGTGCATGTTTGTATGCTTGTGTCTGCTTTTGTGTGTGTGTGTGTGTGTATTAAGCGGCTGGACGACTGATCACAAACATAATTAGCTCCTTAATCTGAGTCTCTGAGCAGAAACGAGGGATTTGAATGAGCTCAGTGGTTCCCTGCTGTTTCTTGTTGCTGGGAGAAATCTGTCTCATGTTTCCCATTAGTCGATTCAGTAGCTTTTGGACATTTAGTTATAATAAATAGTGCAAAGTGATGGAATGCGTTTGACAGCAATGTAATGATTAAAAAGAGAGAAGCAGTTTTCCGCCAGGCTATGTGTGTTTCATCTGATTCCATGTGAGTCAGCTGTGAGCCTCTGGCTATGAAACTGAAAATGTTAAAATCCAGCAAACAGTGAATTCATATTGTAATACTGAGAGAAACATACAAGCAAGCTGAAGTGTAAATGGAAAAATTGATTACAGCCAAAGTGAAAAGTAGCAGCAGCAGAAAAACGAACAGTTTTTCATGTTTGGGTTAGTTCAGACACAAAGCTTTCAGCTGGGCCTGAAATTACTCTCCATGTGACATTTGCTATTTTGATTTAACATTTTCTTAGTGTCTGAATTTTGATTGTGAAATCTTTGAACTATGTAGTGCCCTGAACGCAACAAGAAAGTAGTGTCGATGTCAAATGCTACTTTTTCCTAACAATCCCACAGTGTAGTGTGTCACACTGTAAAGATGCAACATCAACTGTCAGTCATGGCACAACGTGACGATGATTCGTAAGTGTCAGTGCTCACTACATAGTCACTACTGAGTGTCTCTTGTGTAGGGAATGGTGAATGTATGAATGAGGGAGTGATTTCAGACACAGCTCTTTGACTAGAATCTACAAAATGCTAAAAAGGCTGAAAGAGAGTTTTTATTTTGTGACTGGAACCCCGGAATAAAACATATAACATCTGTAATATTTGTGTAAAAGAAGAAGTAGTTGGTGTCGTATATTTTACATTTGTATTTTTTACATTTTTTTCATTTATCAATGCTCATGCTCATCATCATCAGCCAAGACAACAGCATAAGTTACAGACAAAACAAGACAAATGAGTCAAAGATAAAATAGTATTTTTTTTAAATATATCAGAAGAAAGCCTAAAATTAGACCAACAAACCTTTTGTTTTAAATCCTGCCAGATTTGAAAGCTTCCTCAATTAATTCTACTTCTGAAGAGAAAACCAAGCAGTGGGAGCAAAACTCCTTACAGTTAATGTAATTTTTGTAGTCCTGGTCTGAGACACAATTTTTCTGTATTACTGTAAATAGTAATAAGAGAAGTTGTGGTTGTGTTTAAGTTATTTACATTACAAGTGATGTTAAGTGCAAACACAAAAAAAAATACAACACAATACCACTCCGACTCAACACCAAACCATAAAGCAAATGGTTTGGTGTTGGGTACGTTCATTAGTCTAGAATGACCTATGGGATTATTGGTATGTTGTTTTATTGTTTTGTTGTTTTGCCTCTTAATTGCTTTTCTATCTTTTTAATATAATTATATAATATAATTAATAATTCATGTAATTGAGGTCTTTGTACAAATGTTCTGCTTCCAGCCTGTAAAAATTTATATTGGATGTATTTAAAATGTCTTAATCAATTAATAATTCATCATTAATAAAATGAAGCACATTTACAGACTTTTTTCATAAAATGTACACAGGAGGACTAAGATGTATGCACATCAGGATTATATCAACCTGAGGTCAGTTAACACACATGTAAGAAAAACAAATTTGACATTTGCATATGCAGACAGTTTTCATAATGCAGAGAAAGTTACAAAAAGTAGAATATGTTTAAATTCCCAATATCAACAACATAATTAATGAGTAAAGAGGTCAAGGGTCAAAGCCTAGAACCAAAAATATAGGTAACCTAATGTAACCCCAGTTCTATGAGTACATGCGATGCCCTCTAACGGGCTTCGCTATTGGTTTATCCCCTCGAGGCTCCGCCTCGACATCTGAGTCAAAGTTCAATGTACTCATCTTCCAATCAGGGGGTAGTATCCTCCCCCTATATAACCCCAGTGCTCGTTTCCCTTGAAAACTCAGCAACCACCCTGGGACCATCTGGGCTCGCAGTTAGAGGGCCTCGCATGTACTCATAGACCTGGGGTTACATTAGGTCACCTATATTTCTATGTCGTACATGCTCTGCCCTCTAACGGGCTTCTCTATTGGTTTAAAACCCAAGGTAAAGGCCGTAGAGGTGAAATGGGCCCCGCCCAGCCGACAGGCCAACTCCCAATCCTGCATCCGGTAGGCCCGCTCTGGGCATCCTCGCCAAGGTGCCACCCACCAGCCTGCCGGGTCACCACCTGGACCCTAGAGTGCCACCGACCCTGAGGTCATGTCCGGAAGATACGACTGCACAAACGCCGATTCAGACGACCACAAGGCCGCAGGACAGATGTCCGACCTGGAAGCGCCTCGAAACAGTGCAGTGGATGCAGAAATGCTCCTTGTAGAATGTGCACGTAGCCCCCCCCGGGGGGGGCTGGCCCATAGCCTCGTATCCCCCCGGATGGCTGGGAGGACAGTGGGGCTCCTCGAGCCTGGTCACCGTACCCAACAAACAATTGGTCGGACTGCCTGAAACCTGCCGTACAGGCCACATAGGCCTGCAAGCAACGAGCCCCCGGAGAAACCTCTTGATCAGCGGATGGCTGCGAGCCGTAAACCCCAACCCGACAAGATGCTGTAATCGCAGCTGTGAACACTGCCAGAGTGGACGCTGCCCGCCCACTGTCCATCAACTCCTGAGGGAACCCAAAGATGCCCCCTGGAACATGACGGGCCGTCAAGGAACGCATGGAGCGATCCGCCCAGGTCAGGATGGACGCTGCCAGCCTGAGAAGAGCTGGTGAGCGCACCCCCCTCCTAGTTCATACAGGGATGCCACAACGGTGGTGTTGTCAGAACGTACGACCACATGTTGCCCCCTGAGTTGTGTAGTAAAGTGATGCAGCACCCGTTGTACCGCCATCAGCTCCAGAAGGTTGAGGTGATGCGGGAAGCTCGTCCACATGCCCCCTATGCGGGCTGCCGCAAAATCGCCTCCACCTGAGCCTCTGACAACCGGGCTGTCATAGTGCAGGAATCGAGGAGCAGCCCTAATTACGCGGCCTGCCGACTCGGCATCAAAACACTCTTGGCGGGATTGACGGCAAAGCCTAGGCGTGACACATGCTGAAGGCCAGAGCAGTGTGCACCGCCGCCTCCTGTCTGAAGACCATGAGGATTAGCCAGCCAAAGTTTGTCAAAATCCTCACACCTCTCCGCCTGAACGGCGCCAACGCCGTCTTCACACTTGGAGAACGTATGCAGGGAGAGGGAGTAGCCGATTGTACCAGAACGCACTCGGCCGAACGCACTCGAGCAGCCATCTGATGCTCAACATGTGAAAAGTTCTGCGTGTTGAAGACATCATTCAGCCTGCGCAGGTCCAAATTGGTTTTACTCCTGACCTCTTGGAAACAAGGAAACACGGAGAGTGAAAACTTGCTCTTGCGTCCGCCTCGGGCACTAGAGAGACACCGCCCCCAACCGGAGGAGGCCGTCAACCACTGCCCGTAGCACCACCCTGTCTGCCGGGTCGGCGAGTGAAGTTGACAGCATGCCGCTGAACGCTGGGGGTCTGTGGCAAAACTGAAGTGCGTAGCCCCGCTGCAGCGCCCTGTCCACCCAGGCAGACAGGGGCCCGTCAAAGACGCACCCACCTCAGGTATTGGACCGAAATGGCCTGGCAACGGCCTCAGCCGATTGACTGAGATTGGGCCCACTCAACCCTCCCGCCTCGGGGAGGGGCTGTCGGGGGCCCTGCACTTGAAGGCCGAGGCGCGGGTAACGCTCACCACCAACGCCGGCCTCCCGTGTCCCAGCTCTTGGTGCTGGTAGACCAAGATTGGGCCCACCCAACCCGGCCCTCCCGCCTCGGGGAGAGGCTGGCGGCCCTGTCCGATAAAGGCTGCGTCGCAGCCAATGCTAATGGCGACCTAGCTGCCTCACGCACCCCGTCTCCCTGCGAACTGAGCACCGAGGACACACCTACATCAGGTATTGGTCCGTAGGCAGCCCGGAGACGGGACTGTTCAAACGACGTAGATTGGGTCCCTCCACCTGGCCCTCCCACCTGGGGAGCGGCTGGTGGGGGCCCTGCTCGAGACGGTCGAGATGCTGGTAATGCTACCAGCGAACACCGGCTTGTCCCAACTCTTGGTGCTGCTGACACGAAGGATGCTAGAAGACTGAGACTGAGCCCACCCAACCCGGCCCTCCCGCCTCGGGGAGAGGCCCTGACCAAAAAGGGCTGCGCCGCAGCTAATGCTAATAGCAAATTAGCCGCCCTGCGCGCCCTGTCTCCTGGTGAACTGAGCACCAAGGACACACCCACGTCAGGTAATGGTCCGCTGGCAGCCTGGAGACGGGATCGGTCAAAAGACGTAGACCTTGGGAGGGCCCCTTGTCCGTCCGGTCCACGTCCGTGAAAAATTGCGGTCGGCCTTGACCGCAGACCGGCGGCTGGGCAGAAGGAGAGAATCCATCTGGGCAGCAGCCAGCCCCACGACCTGGACCCCGATGGTCCCCCGTTACCGGTACCGTGCCAGCACAGAGGGAGAGGGCAATCTCCAGGAACCCGGGTCCAGCGCTCACGCTCCTTCCTGGGGAGGAGCACGAATCGACCTCCATCTGCTGACATTGCCCCAGACACCTGAAGCAAGTCACATGAGGATCTTCT